>JAPMUY010002082.1:0-10000 GCA_026901105.3 Galaxias olidus | reverse complement strand
ACACACACACACACACGCAACAGAAAGGTCAACAAGGACCGAGATGTTTCCCAAGTGTACATACTCAGAGCCACGTAATTGTCAGAATGTAAACAAATATTAAAGGAATTACAAATACAAATCAAACATGAGACAGACTAAACACTCAGTGGCACCATATTAGCATACCCAATGGGCCGTGTCCATGAGATAAAAGAGAAAAAAAGAAAAAAAAAACCTGAAAAGGAAAACGGTGGCGTTGGTAATTGATTTTTTCTGGATCGCAGCAGGTGACCTGAGAGGATAGCATGGTATTTAATGTGAGCTGTTACTTACAGTGCTGTGCGCTTTAAATGAGTCATGAACACGCCATTAGGGTGGCGTGGGATGACATTATTGGATACTTCATCGCGACTTATGTAACCGCCAATCATTGGACCTCTTAAATGCTCGTTGATTAGCCAGTGGGGAAACTTGCGATGGCGCAGGAAAAACGAATCCTGAAGCATTTCCTGTTTTGGCACTTCAGAAAATGGGCACATAGATGGGTGTGCAGTTATATTACTGTGGTCTTAATAGCATTTGTCCTTGCTGGCAGTTTTACGCTGTTGCCCCAGAGTGTGTGACGGATACACAAATAAATGCAAGTGTTTTTCGCCTGCTGTATGAATGTCATTTAATGCAAATGGGCAAGCTGATGAAGACTAATGCACATATTACCACAGATCTCATTCCCTAAATTGGTTATTAAAGATTTTCCTGCAGTGTACTGACCAAGTTTTCATTTGTCTTAACTGTGTGTGTGTGTGTGTGTGTGTGTGTATGGGGGCGGGCATTCGTAAGTTTGTCCATGCATGAGTGTGTAATGTGTGTATATGGACATTTGTGTGTGTGTCTGGCATAATGCTTAGTGGCACTTCGATTCCCGCCGCAAACACTTACCTCTCCTTCTCTCTCTCTCTCTCTCTCTCTCTCTCTCTCTCTCTCTCTCTCTCTCTCTCTCTCTCTCTCTCTCTCTCTCTCTCTCCCCCCTCCTCGCTCTCTCTCCCGCAGTCTGCTCCCAGTTCTCCAGGGGCGTGTACGCCATCTTCGGCTTCTACGACAAGAAGTCCATGAACACGCTGACCTCCTTCTGCGGGGCGCTGCACACCTCCTTCGTCACGCCCAGCTACCCCACCGACAACGAGGTGCAGTTCGTCATCCAGATGAGGCCCGCCCTCCGCGGCGCCGTCCTCAGCCTGCTGTCGCACTACAAGTGGCAGAAGTTCGTCTACCTCTACGACACGGACCGAGGTAGGACCCCCCCCCCCCCCCCTGTCCCCCGTCCCTGTCCCCCCGGCCGCACCGCCGAGGGCCCCGGCTGGCTTTGCTTTATGGGTCTAATTACACGTGCAACTCGGGGGGGGGGGGGGGGGGGTGTTATGGAACGGATAGCAGCGGCCCCCGGGGCTGGAGAGAATTGGTCCGGTGGGTCGCTGTAAAAAGGTCCTTTAAATGTCTTCTGTTTTTTTCTTCTTCTTCTTCTTTAGGTTGAATTAATTAAATGGTGTTCACTGCCTCGTATTTCAATCTTGGATTCGCACACAAATCACGTCAACCTTCGGTGTCTGGAAACCATAAAGGCGGGTGTTTCGCCTCGATATTGTAACTCCATGTCTGCGAGCGTCGAGCTGGCGTCCCATTCTGAACGAGGGGCTCTCCGAGAACAGTTCTCTCATTTCCTTTATTCCACCACACCTAGCGCAAAGACAATCAGACCCCTCGCCTCGTTTCTGTGTTCTTCCAATGAGAAAGGAAAGAAAACGATGGCGACAACGCACGAGGACACGCCGCCCTCCTGTACCACTCCGCTCCCGGCCCTCGTGTTTATTTGCTCATTATGGAGAGGTCCCGACCCTCGAACACGCCCGAGGCCACCTGTCTCCCCAGCTCTGATCTCTCGCTTCACCCTGCTTTCTGCTTCCCAGACTGGATGCTTTTTCTCTCTCTCCCTCTATCTGTCTTTTATCCTGTGTGGCTTTCTGTGTGTGTGTGTGTGTGTGTGTGTGTGTGTGTGGGTGGTTGGAGTGTGTGTGTGAGTGTGTGGGGGGGCAATCCATGATGCAGCGTTTTAAGTTGCTGTGTCTGCGGGGGCCAGTGAGTCGCAGCGCTCAAGGCCTTAATCCTCAGGGCCGTCTGCCTTCAGATAATATGTGGCTAATTAGGGTGAGCGTGAGTAGTCCACTAACTAAAGCTCCCCCACGGAGACGATCAACCCACACACGTCCTTCAGCAGAAAATAACCCCCACACACCAGGCAGACGACCAGCCAGGCAGGGAGAGGGAGAGGGAAGGGATGACATTGGAAGAGTCAGTCCAAAGTCAGGCAGTTGTGTGGACAAACAGGCGAACGGACAAACAGACAGACTGACTGACAGACAGACAGACAGACAGACAGACAGACAGACAGACAGACAGACAGACAGACAGACAGACAGACAGACAGACAGACAGACAGACCAGACAGACAGACAGAGACGGACGACAGACAGACAGACAGACAGACAGACAGACAGACTGTCAGACAGACAGACAGACAGACAGACAGACAGACAGAGACGACAGACAGACAGACAGACAGACAGACAGACAGACAGACAGACAGACTGTCAGACAGACAGACAGAGACAGACCGACAGACAGACAGACAGACAGACAGACAGAGACCATCAGACAGACAGACAGACAGACAGATAGACAGACCGACAGACAGACCGACAGACAGACGGACAGACGGACAGACAGACAGACGGTCAGACAGACAGACAGAGTCAACCATCAGACAGACAGACAGAGTCAACCATCAGACAGACAGACAGACAGACAGAGACGACAGACAGACAGACAGACAGACAGACAGAGGTAGAGAGGGGGAACAATGACAGCACCGGCCACCGAGAGTGCGCGGCGGTCCCCAGAGGGGCGATGTTGCCCTGTTTGATTTACCGCCTCCTACCTGTGTACAGACATCTCTCCGTCAAGCCCCCCCCCCCCTCCACACACGTCCTCCCCGCACAGCGCGCCATGCCAAGTGGCTGACTTCCTCCCTCCCCGCTCCCTCTGCCAGAGGTGTAACATCATCCCTTATTAGAGGGAGGACATGGGCCCCAGAGGGGGGATTAAAGGCGTTTATTGATGCACTCCATCCACACTGCGGACGGCTTTGACACTTGGCTCATCAAGCAGACAGATGTGTCAGGGAGCCTCTATACCTGAGCTTATCGGGTGGGCCAGTCCTCCAGCAATATGGACCCTCTCTGGAGGCAAGACCAGGCGGCAGAGGGAGAAAAAAACACATCTTCTCGTCCTTCTTTTTTGTTATCAAAGTCCAAGTGAGTTGGCAGGTGAGAAGTGGATTGGGGTAGTCTGTCATCCTTCTTTATGATTTGATGAAAGAGGAGCATGGTGATGGTGTGTGGTGGCGTCCGTCGGTGTCTTTCTGCAGGCATACAAATGAAAGCTTGGATTTGCTGGATCCATTCAAGACTCGAGGGTCTTGTTTATTCCATCAAGTGTTAACCTTTTATATCAAACTCTAAACCAGCTCCCTTGTAATACTGGACAAAAAAAGCGCTGTATGTGCTTCTGATAACTAAAGGTATATACTGTACATATATATTATAAATAAAAACAACATCCATACAAGCACTTTATGGTATAGTAGAATCTGGAAGTAATTACTGCATACAGATATATATATAATATAATATTTTCTGTCTGTCATCATCGCAACAATTTCACGAATAATATTTGCGCAGTCTCACAATGCTAAGGCACACTGCCATCTATAACTTTGGGGTGCGTTTGATTTTTCAGTTTGCATACACCGGATAAGCAGAGATGCACACAATACCTTTGGCATATATCCAATTATGCTTGCAAACACCATCCCATTTTGGAGGGGGCGGGGGGGGGGGGGTGAAAACTTGTTATGCAGCTAGAGTCTCACAACTACCAGACAGATAGAAACAAATCACTAGCTGACGGCTGGCTAGCCTTTTTTATTCAGTCAATAGAATAGATTAATTATGGCCGTACTACATGCATTAGGCTTCTTTATTGGATCCACCCAAATGCTTTTAGGCTTTAGTGCATTGCTTTCAGCCAAAGAGGTATCATCCATATGCTAGGGGCTCTGATGTATTCGAGTGAATTGAAGGGTGAATTTGTGGCGTAACTCTGTAGGACAAAGTGCTGCCTGCGTCTTGAAAGCAGGAAGGGATATTGGAGGTAATGATGAAGGGGCTGCATTAGTAGTGCATGAATGGATCCTCTGTCAAAGGACTCCGCTGGACAGACATGATGAGTATTTACTGTTCCTCAATCTCAGGTAATATATGGAGGAGCGAGATAAAGCCTGCTGTGTATGTGTGGGCCTTACGTGGGATTTGATATACTTCGGGATGTCTCTTCGCGATGTCTTTTTTTAAGTGTCCGATCAGTGGAAATATACATCTCTCAAACTGAGTGCCAGTCCAGAAGCAGACCAATGTGCCAGTCCAGAAGTAGACCAGAGTGCCAGTCCAGGAGCAGACCAGAGTGCCAGTCCAGAAGCGAACCAGAGTGCCAGTCTAGAAGCAGACCAGAGTGCCAGTCCAGAAACGGACCAGAGTGTCAGTCCAGAAGTGGACCACAGTGCCAGTCCAGAAGCAGACCAGAGTGCCGGTCCAGAAGCAGACCAGAGTGCCAGTCCAGAAGCAGACCAGAGTGCCGGTCCAGAAGTAGACCAGAGTGCCGGTCCAGAAGCAGACCAGAGTGCCAGTCCAGAAGCAGACCAGAGTGCCGGTCCAGAAGCAGACCAGAGTGCCGGTCCAGAACCAGAGCAGTGCCAGTCCAGGAGCAGACCAGAGTGTCAGTCTAGAAACGGACCAGAGTGCCAGTCCAGAAGCGAACCAGAGTGCCAGTCTAGAAGCAGACCAGAGTGCCAGTCCAGAAACGGACCAGAGTGTCAGTCCAGAAGTGGACCACAGTGCCAGTCCAGAAGCAGACCAGAGTGCCGGTCCAGAAGCAGACCAGAGTGCCAGTCCAGAAGCAGACCAGAGTGCCGGTCCAGAAGTAGACCAGAGTGCCGGTCCAGAAGCAGACCAGAGTGCCAGTCCAGAAGCAGACCAGAGTGCCGGTCCAGAAGCAGACCAGAGTGCCGGTCCAGAACCAGAGCAGTGCCAGTCCAGGAGCAGACCAGAGTGTCAGTCTAGAAACGGACCAGAGTGTCAGTCCAGAAGTAGACCAGAGTGCCAGTCTAGAAACGGACCAGAGTGTCAGTCCAGAAGCAGACCAGAGTGCCAGTCCAGAAGCAGACCAGAGTGCCAGTCCAGAAACGGACCAGAGTGTCAGTCCAGAAGCAGACCAATGTGCCGGTCCAGAAGCAGACCAGAGTGCCGGACCAGAAGCAGACCAGAGTGCCAGTCCAGGAGCAGACCAGAGTCTTGCCGGCCCTTTCGGGTGACAACCACCACCACCATCCTCATGAATTATCTTTGAAGCGCGACTACCGGCTAGCTGGCAAAATGGAGGGATCCACCGTGCAATTTCAACACCCCTTATTCATGCCCCCACTAGCCACCCCACCCCCACCACCCCCGCTTCCCTTCCAACTCGCGACGCTCCCCCCAGCTCACCCGTCGTCCTCTTAGCGATTCTTTTGGTCTGCGGGGCTGAATATTATCCTTGCATTTACTTCAGTGCGCATAAACAGAAGGATTCCTCTTTTTTAAAGCAGCTGGGGGTGTGTAGGCCGAGAGTGAGATGGATTTTGCCCTTTGTGTTGCGGCGGTCAGGTATGGGCAGATAATTGCCGAGCCTGGTGCAGCAGAGACGGGTGATTATAGGGTTTATTGTCTCTCCCAGGCACAATCAACCCTGATTCAGCACTCTCACCTCCACTTGATTTATGAGTGTCTCTCTCTCTTTCTCGCTCTCTCTCTTTCTCTCGCTCTCTCTCTTTCTCTCGCTCTCTCTCTCTCTCTCTCTCATACACACACACACACTCTTTTTCTCTCTATGCTTCTCTCACAAGCGTACACACACTTTCTCTCTCTGAATCTATCTCTCTCTCTCTCTCTCTCTCACACACACACACACACACACACACGCTCAAGAAAAAAAAGCTCTCTGCCCCCACCTGAATTCTCTTCTCTCCCTCACTTGATATTTACACTTTGGTTCTATCCCCAACCCATCTCTGCTTCATTCCATGGTGTGTGTCCATGGAACCCCCAATTCAACCTAAATGGAAAACATCCCAGAAGAGGAAGAATAAAACACAAGACAAGGAGGTATAAAAGCAGACTGATCGGTTCATCTGTCCATGTGAAAGCACTTTTCGTTTCAATTGACATTTTGGGAATGGCAATTTGGAGCAGGCGATACAGGTGACATTTGTAGGTGGTTGAGACCAGGAGCTGCCATCCATTTAGGTGTCTGATGGCCCTGTGGGATCCTGCCTTTTAGCCTGTCTGGAAATATTGAGCAGGACTCCATTCCCCTGTACGCACAGGGGAGAGATGACAAATTAAGAACAATGTCGGCAAGTGCTGTCACCGCTCTCCGTCCCTCCCACGAAGCGATCGATAGTCTAAACGTGCAAGATGTGTGCGGTGGCGGAGTTAGAGGGAAATGATCCCGCTTGTAGTTTGGCCGTGACGTTGGGGGGCTATTTCCCTCTGACGTTAACTGCTGACAGTTTAAAGTGTCGCCGACACCGTGATGCAAAGCCCTTCATTACAGCGATGGGGAAACCTGCACGTTTTCCGAACAAAAACCTTCAATCCACATGAAGTTCCACAACGTATTTGGGTGGAACTTTACACCTTTGCGATCTGTCACTTTTCCGTATCCCTGACAGTAATGGAGTCTAGTCAACAATTTTTCCCGCTACAATAAAGTGCATCTATTGTGTATTTGAGTGTTTGGCAGTATCCTGAGAGTCCATGGGATGGTAAAGATTAATTCCCAATATGTTGGTGCCCGTGCGAGCACTAGCATCTTAAACCCATAACACACAAAGGATTCATCTGAAAGGACATGCCTGTTGATTGCTGAAATGCTGATGAGATTGTTATTATCAGACTTCATTAGGTTTTTAATCACATTTAAACCATAATGTAATACATTTTAACTACTTACTAAATACACTTTTTTTTTGTTGCAAAATAGCGAGTTACTCGCTATGTCAATGATTGGCAGGGATGTTTGTAAAGAAACACTGGATGGAGAAAAGAGCACTTAGTATGGCATGGCAGGGGCTTCTGGCTCAGATTGTTTGTGATGTGTGTCAAGATAAATCCAGCAATCTCAGTCCTTTATCGACTAAAAGCTTTTCATTAGAGTAAATAAAACAGTGAGAGCAAAGTCTTCCAACTGTGAGGGTCTGTTTGACCTTCACCACTGCGTGTGCTTCAGTACAGTATCTTATCCCCGCTCTGCTAGCTTCTGATAGAACCAAAAAAACTCCCAAATAATACTTCACACACCAGAAACATGCATTTGGTACGTGTTATATTTTTGTGATACATTTAACATATGCAAGTGCAAATAATAAATACCGACCATAAGCAAAACAGTGAAAATGTCTCAGGCAAAAAAATTTACAAAACACATTTTTTGTAAATGCTCAATAAAAGAGACAATTTATTCAAACCAGTCCTATATGAACACACTGTTATATTCTCCAATTGTGATATTTCCCTGTTGGAATCCACCTTGCGGTGTTAGGGTGATGCCTTTACCTACTTTGGCACCCACGGATGTCACAAATGACTCAGCTCCGAGGCTGTAATGATTGCTAATAAGACACTTCCCAGTTCCCATCTCTAATTAGGCAGGGATCAAGCTTTTCCTCCCACGCCCTTCAAACACCCTGCCCACTCTGCTGATGGGTCTGACACAGGCAAAAATTGATTTGAGACGTTTTCTTTTACCACGTGCTTAGAGCAGGATTATGGGAATACTTATGAACAACTCTTTCTCAAATACGTTTTAGGTTGTTTCAGAAAATATGTATTCTTGTTTGGGGTTTGATAGTGTTACTGAGGGAAAACTGCCCCTGTCCTCTTCAAACGTATGTTTAATAAGTCTCTGTTGTTTAAATGTAACCAGAATTGTACACGCACCATGCACATTGTGTTATTGAATAGACACGTCTGACCGTGGGTGGGAATGGCAGACCAAACCTCGTCATTGAAGTAATATTAAAGCATCTCTCCATGGTAACGCCACTCGAAGGCTTTATTAAACCCACATGATTCTCAATCAAGGCCCTGTTTATCAGCATCCCTTTTAACAAGCAGAACGTATTCAAGCTGGCACAGTTGGCGGAGGGCTGGGACACTAGGTCCAAGAGGCTTGTGAATGGGTTGATTAGGGTGACCGCGAATGGTTAGACCTCGTCTCTCCTCTCCTCTGCCAAGTCAGAGATTGAGCGAGAAACAAGCATGAGGCAGCAAACTAAAGTGGACCTTTCTCTTTTGCCACAACAATCCCGCCCTAATTGGCTGTCCAGAGATGGATGCCTTTGTTCTTGAGAGATTGCAACCAGAAATGCTTCCCGCTGTGCGCCTTTTTCTCCCTGGGTGCCTTTGATGAGGAGCTGAATCAAAGTCTCCCCGTCCGCGCCTGATTGTAATGTATCTGGGTGTGTATGGTGGCGGTAGCGGAAGCAATGCTACAGATGAATGGATAGTACATGTGGTCAAAGACACACAGAAAGTAAGCGTGGTTCTGATTCATAGTACAGTAGGTCATTAAATCATTCAATAAAAGGAAAATACACACAGCATGGAAATGTACTTCCCTGTACGTTCATATGCACTGTATATAGATAGATCGTGGAAGACAATGCATGTGTCAAATCCAAAATATCGACATATTCCAGTTACCAATACAATAGCGGCTTTTTGTCAAGGTCATTTGTGTTCGATAACGCTGACGAGGACGAACTACAAAGGCAAAGGCGGAACCGTGTCCGGCTCTGCTCAGACGGACGGCCCCGGAGCGTCTTTGTTGTTCCTATTATGTTGGGCCACGATGGGTTCCTTTGCCTTGCTCCACGAAAAAACAAACCTAGGGTTGTGCCAGCCCTCCGTGGCAGCCCTATCTGTATCAGCGAGAGCAGCTTGTTGCCTTGGCGAGGTGGTGTAATCACAGCCATAGTAATGGCACATCAATTGCATCCAGCTGAGACTTTTACACACACATATGCCTCCTGTGCTTTAGTGGCCCCTCTCCTTCACGCCATCTTCAGAGGAGCTAAATTATGCATGCGTCAGGAGAATAAATCAGCTTTGACACGCTGACAAGAAAGGACACAACAGAGAGAGCATAAAATATACAAGAAAGATGATATTAAAGAAATATAGAGGATGGCTTTAATGAAACAATGTGCTTGTCCTCACACGCACGTGTTTCTTTTTACGATTTTGTTCGGTAGTGCCTATTTCAACCGCTATCACTACCCATGCGACAGGCCGATATAGATAGTTCCCAACCTGCGGTGTAAAACCCCGCACAACCTCTTTTTTAAGCTATTTGAAATGTGTGTATTTTTGTTTTTGAAGATTTGAGAGTCATCCTATGTCGCAATGAGAACACAATGGAAGCCGATGGTCTCTTAGTGGGTGATGTTAAGTGAACCTGGAATAAAGCCATTTTACCACCTACTCTCTGCTAGCTTCAGCAACCATGAAATTGCTGCTGGGAGCATTCTTTTCTTCTTTTTCATTATACCGGTATACAAGACAAAATGTCCTGCCCTTTGCTTCAAGCAGCCACCACAGAGGTTGATTGCTTTGATGTTACACTATGTTGCCAGGCCTTTCAGTCGATTTGTTCAGGTCAAAAGACCAAAAATAAATAATAAATGGCTGGTTAATTTGCTGGTTTGGGTTTCATCAAAAAAAAAAAAGAGAGAGAAAAAAACACAGGGCAGCATGCTTAGAGAACCCAAAGTGTCGTTATCCATCTTTTTTTTAAACACCTCAATGTT
>JAPMUY010002078.1:0-10000 GCA_026901105.3 Galaxias olidus | reverse complement strand
CACCTTAGATCCCGGGGCAGACTGGGTGCTGCCCCCTCCCGCCACTGTCCCATCTGCAAAGCCTCACTCTTCTCCCAGTTTATTCTTGCTGAGGAGGCTTTGCCATACAACTCTAAAATCTCAACTAAAGCTCTGATATCCCTCTGGTTGTTAATAAAAACAGTGATGTCATCAGCATAAGCTGACACAACTAAAGGTGGGCTCTGAGTTAGTCCTGGTAGGGACAGCCCTGTTAGCCTGCTCCTAATTCTGGCCAGCAGAGGCTCCACTGCCAGCGTATAGAGCTGTCCTGAGGCCGGACAACCCTGTCTGATCCCCTTCCTCATTGGTATGGGACGGCTCAAACCACCCCCAACCTTAAGTAAAACAACCGCATCCCTATATAAGAGCTCTATCCATGAAATAAAACCCTCCCCAAAACCAAATGCTTTCAGCGTTGAAAATAAAAAGTCATGATTAACACGATCAAACGCTTTTTCCTGGTCCAAGGAAACACACCCAATGTTACAATCACCATTTTTACAGATATCAATAACGTCTCTCATAAGGTGCAGATTGTCAACTATGGATCTGTCTGGGACACAATACGACTGATCCTTATGTATGAGGATTCCCAGATACCCTTTCAGTCTATTTGCCAAAACCTTCGACAGTATCTTATAGTCCGTGCAAAGCAGCGACACGGGTCTCCAGTTTTTTAAAAGTGCCAAATCCCCCTTCTTTGGCAGCAAAGACAGGGCCGCACGGCAGCATGAGGTTGGGAGGGATCCTACTCCATAGCACTCCAGCAGGACCTCCCGAAAGTCCTCACCTATACATCCCCAGAAATGCTTATAAAACTCCATGGGCAGCCCATCAATGCCTGGAGCCCGACCTGGAGCCATCTGGTTGACGGCTGTATTGAGCTCCTCCAAAGTGAGCTCAGCGTCTAGCGCCTCCCTTTCACACTGCCTCAGCTGAGGCAGCCCCTGGGTAAGCTCTGCAGTGCTTTCTGCGTCTGCGTCCTCCGCCCCATACAGGGCCGTATAGAACTCCACTGCATGCTTCCTCATCTCTTTAGGGTCCGTGGTCACCCTTCCATCAGGAAGACTCAGACACGTCATTTGCTTTCTCTGAGCCACCGTTCTCTCCAAGTTAAAAAAGAAAGTGCTGGGTGCGTCTATGTCCCTAATATTGATAAAGCGGGCTCTAACCATGGCCCCCTTCACTCTCTCCTTTAAGAAGCCTCCCAACTCCTTCCTCTTCTCCTTCAAAATTACACCCATTTCTCTGTCTGCACTTAAAATCAGGCTATCTTCTATTTCCCTGATCTCCTTCTCCAGTCTCTCAACAGCCTCCCTAACCCTGCCAGTGGAATTAAAAGTGTACTGCTGGCAGAACACGCGGATCTGGGCTTTGCCCACCTCCCACCACTGGCTCATTGAACTAAAAACTCCCTTTTTGGCCTTCCACAGATCCCAGAACATCTTAAATTTCTCGGTAAACAACCTATCCTGGATCAGCTTTGTATTAAAATGCCAGTATGTTCTGGGCCTACCAGTGTTGGTGGTGCATATATCAATGGTCACCAGATGGTGATCGGTAAACCCCACCGGGGATGCATATATGTTTTCAAAATAACACTCCTCACTAACCTGGAACTGAACAAATCTGATATATACACCCTATCTAATCTAGCTGCACTAATTTGTCCATTTACAACCCTGACCCAAGTGTACTGCTTCACCAAGGGGTGCTTAACCCTCCAAGCATCTAAAAGCTTTGCTTGGTTTAAGAGTCTCGCTAGATATGTAGACGAGTTGAGGTGGGGCTCCTCACTATTCCTATCCATGGTAAACTCGACAGTGCAGTTCCAATCACCCCCTACTATGACGCATTCACCCTGGTTAACTTGAGTTAAAGCGTCTTTCAGAAGTCGAAAGACCTCAAGCCTCTCCGTGCCCACGTTAGGAGCATAAATACAGATAAAGTTCAAAACACTTCCCTCCATCTCCGCCCTAACCAACAGTAACCGACCCTTCACTATCTCCGTGGAAGACAACACCTTCACCCTAAGACTGGAGGAAAATAAAACCGCTACTCCTGCGCTAACATTGGTCCTATGGCTTAGGACTTGCTGGCCGTCCCACCACAGACCCCAATCCACCTCATCATCAACATCACTATGTGTTTCCTGAAGCATGACCACATCCAGTCTCTTTTGTTTACACACTTCTAAAACCAACGCCCTCTTCTGCCTGTCTCTGCCTCCATTAATATTCAAAGAGTTTCCTAGCTTTACCTCCCTTTCCAATGGCTGTAACATGCTTTCTCAGCCGAAATCGCTTCTTATTGTCCAACTCACCAAGACCCATAGACTTTTGCATGACTTTCACAGTTCTTATGAATTTGTCTGTGTCTGGGAAGTAATCCTTCACCTTAACAGATTTCCCAAACGTCCTATCCAAGAAGTCCTCCACCTCCCCACATTGGTAGATGTTATCTACCTGTGATAGCGACTCAGTCACAGACACATCATCAGACTCATTATCCATTTCTAAATCTTCATTGTCACTGTTCTCCCTTCCTCCAGTCAGTTCCTCATCCGCACTTGCCACCACCTCTACCACACTGGGCCCAGCCACCTGGCTAGAACCTTCCCCATCCTCACCCAGGGCTACCATCCTCACACTAGTATTTTCCTTTAATGAAAACAGCACCTTGTCGCTGTTGGGTTCAACCCTCATACCCACAGGTGGCAACCCAGTAACACCAGATAGCTCAGTACCAGCAGAAAGCTCCGTACCAGCAGACAGCTCAGCATGCCTAACATCAGTAACACCAGACATCTCAGTGACAACAGATTTCTCAGCTACAGCAGAGCTCGCCACATTATTTCCCCTCACAACGGCAGCCTGGGCCGTGAGGAGAGGCTCCTCGCTTCCACCGTTGCCTACAGCCTGCTGTCTTCACGGGCAAGACATACGTTTGTGCCCCACCCCCCCGCATTCAAAACATTTAATACTGCCCGTGCTGGCATACACAATATAGAACGTGTTTTCATGTTTCACCCTAAAAGACACCTCTAACGTTGGAGACTCCAGAAACATGAACACTTGTCTACGCAGAGATAGTACATGTTTGAGCTCCGCAATCCGACACCCTAAACTGACCGGCTTCATTCCACCCGCCAACTTTCCGAAACGCCGGAGTTCTCGCTCCAGCACCTCGTTCGGAATGAACGGCGGCACCCCCGACACTGTAACCCGGGTAGATGGGACAGACATCGGCAAAACCTGCACCAACTCATCCCTAATAAAAACGCCACTTTCAATCAACTGATTCACATAGCGCTCTTCTTTCATAAAAATAACCACCGCCTTATTCATTCGGGAAGCATAAGAAAGGGCTGCACAGCCCACCTGCTCCCCAGCGGCAATCAAAACTTCCTCTACCGACACACTCACGTCAGGAACAATCCTAACCCCATGTCGGATCGACGGGGGTAGAGTCTCTAGAGACGCCATCCCCCCCAAAACACGACAAAACCTTAACACTGACCAACCAACAATCCACCGACTAACAAAACAAACAAAAACACAAAAAAACACAGAAAAAACTTGACGCTCTCAGCTCTTCCTACCTCGCTTCACCTAGCACCCAAACACCCAGCATGCACTGAGAGAGAGAGAGAGAGAGAGAGAGAGAGAGAGGGAGGGAGACAAAGAGACACATAGAGACAGAAAAAATATATATATGTATAAAAATAAAAATAAAAAGTGTTAAATTGTTTTATGACATAATATTGTTTATTTTGTTGTTGTCATATCTGTCATATGTGTTGTAATGCTTTGGCAATGTAAATGTATACTTTACCAATAAAGCTCATTTGAATTTGAATTTGAAATTTGAGAGAGAAGTGGTGTGTGTGTGTGTGTGTGTGTGTGTAATGAAGAAGTCTCTAAAACTCCTCTTCTCTCTCCTGCACTCCTAAACTCATCTCTGTCTGACTGAGACAATGATAAATGACATCAGGCTTATTACAGAACTCTCTCTCACACACACACACACACACACACACACACACACACACACACACACACACACACACACACACACACACACACACACACACACTACACACTACACACCACACACACACGCACACAGGTCCACAGCTCTCCTACACACACACACACACACACACACACACAAGCACCGGGTCCCCCCCCCCCCCAGTCGACCCACATAACACACAGTTAGCTTCTATGACACTGTGACAGTTGATGGATAGCCTTTTCATACGGAGCATTGAAACAATTATGTTGAAGCTCCATCTTAGTCAAAAGTCCTCTCCAAACTTCTGCCTCGCAGGGAGAGAGGCGTGGGCGGGACTCCCAGAGCGGATCTGAGAAAACAGCCAATCAACTGTGGAAGGAGAGAGGCGTGGGCGGGACTCCCAGAGCGGATCTGAGAAAACAGCCAATCAACTGTGGAAGGAGAGAGGCGTGGGCGGGACTCCCAGAGCGGATCTGAGAAAACAGCCAATCAACTGTGCACGCTGGTCTCTCTTTAGAAATCACAGTGCACGCCCACAGGGTTAGGGTCAGGGTTGACTATGAACATACAGGGAAACAAACACCCCTAATTAACAATCATACTGACGGCCTCATTGTGTAACACCTTCATGTAATTCCCCTGATGGTAACTGACTGTTCTGCTGGATTTAGGTCATCTACAGCGAAGGTTAGGCTTTCAGAGGTCAGAGGTCAGCTGAGGTGAGGGTTTTAGAGGTCAGCTGAGGTGAGGGTTTTAGAGGTCAGAGGTCAGCTGAGGAATGGGGTCTAACTCGCCATCTTCCTCTTCATCACTGTCTGGCCTTCCTAATCAGGAGGAGGAGTAACATACACCTGAGCAGCTGGCGCAACTGATTAATTACTGCCTCATCAACAGTTTGTGATTGTGTGTGTGTGTGTGTGTGTGTGTGTGCGTGTGTGTGTGCGTGTGCGTGTGCGTGTATGTGTGGTGTGTGTGTGTGTGTGTGTGTGTGTGTGTGTGTGTGTGTGTGTGTGTGTGTGTGTGTGTGTGTGTGTGTGTGTGTGTGTGTGTGTGTGTGTGGTGTGTGTGTGTGTGTCTGTGTGTGTGTGTGTGTGTGTGTGTGTGTGTGGTGTGTGTTGGACCTACTTAGTCCATTGGACAGTGACATAGTGGAGCATCATAAACAGCTTTAGTTGTTGAATATTAGCTGACATTGGAGTGTGTGTGTGTGTGTGAGTGAACAGGCCAACAGAAGTATGGGCAGGAGTCCTCAGCAATCAGAAATACTGCATATGAAGAAAGAAGATAGAGAGAGAGAGAGGAGAGAGGGAGAGGGTATAGAGAGAGAGGTAGAGAGAGAGAGAGAGAGAGAGAGAGGGTAGAGGGAGAGAACGAGAAAATGAAATATAGAGTTGGAAAAATGAGAACTAGAGAAAGGTCAGAAATAGACAGGTAAGAAGACAGACACAGAGCTACAAAGACTTGGAGAGAAAGAAAGTGAGCGCGTCATCGTCTTAAGGCAGTGGTCAAAATCTGTCCTGTCCTCACTGCCCTGCCTCATTATCTAAAGCAAACCAAAGCAAAGCAGAGGTCTCCAATCAGAGGGCAGCAATGGTTGTTTGATAGAGCTAGCCAATCAGATTTAAGCTGCATAGTTAGTCAGGCAACATATCGTTCAATAACACTAAAGCTACATAGAGTTAGACAGACAACACTAAAGCTACATAGAGTTAGACAGACAACACTAAAGCTACAAAGTCAAACAGATAACACTAAAGCTACATAGAGTTAGACAGACAACACTAAGGCTACATAGAGTTAGACAGACAACACTAAGGCTACATAGAGTTAGACAGACAACACTAAGGCTACATAGAGTTAGACAGACAATACTAAGGCTACATAGAGTTAGACAGACAACACTAAGGCTACATAGAGTTAGACAGACAACACTAAAGCTACAAAGTCAAACAGATAACACTAAAGCTACATAGAGTTAGACAGACAACACTAAAGCTACATAGAGTTAGACAGACAACACTAAAGCTACATAGAGTTAGACAGACAACACTAAAGCTACATAGAGTTAGACAGACAACACTAAGGCTACATAGAGTTAGACAGACAACACTAAAGCTACATAGAGTTAGACAGACAACACTAAAGCTACATAGAGTTAGACAGACAACACTAAAGCTACATAGAGTTAGACAGACAACACTAAGGCTACATAGAGTTAGACAGACAACACTAAGGCTACATAGAGTTAGACAGACAACACTAAAGCTACATAGAGTTAGACAGACAACACTAAAGCTACATAGAGTTAGACAGACAACACTAAGGCTACATAGAGTTAGACAGACAACACTAAAGCTACAAAGTCAAACAGATAACACTAAAGCTACATAGAGTTAGACAGACAACACTAAGGCTACATAGAGTTAGACAGACAACACTAAAGCTACATAGAGTTAGACAGACAACACTAAGGCTACATAGAGTTAGACAGACAACACTAAAGCTACATAGAGTTAGACAGACAACACTAAGGCTACATAGAGTTAGACAGACAACACTAAAGCTACATAGAGTTAGACAGACAACACTAAAGCTACATAGAGTTAGACATATAGAGGTAACATTAGCAGAGGAAAAACAATGATTGAAAGCTATTCTGGAGTCTAACAAATATTTTGAGAACATTTAAGAGCAGTGGTGTTCCCCTGGTATCTTTGACCACTGCTCTCTTCAGCGCTCTTTGTCCCATAATAAGCCGTAGGGCGTTGCCTAGCAGCACCTCTCTCCAGTGTTGCTCTCTGAGAACCAAAGTGTTGTTGGGGTGATTCCCCAGAGGGAAGCGTTCTGTAGGAGTACGGCACATTTAGAGGAAGAAGCAGCTTCCCCAGCCTGTTCTGCCTACTCAGACACAGAGACACTTCCTGCCTGGGTCACTGGGTCATGGTGTTCCGTAGAGACACTTCCTGCCTGGGTCGCTGGGTCATGGTGTTCCGTAGAGACACTTCCTGCCTGGGTCGCTGGGTCATGGTGTTCTGCAAAGCTTTTCATGATCAGGGCCTAAGTAGACCCAAAGAGACCCGCCACCAGCACCGCCAGCTCCCTGTGATCCAGAGCCCCCTCCCCCACAAACAGAAACACAGACCTGAGCACACTCTACACCCAGAGCCCCCTCCCCCACAAACAGAAACACAGACCTGAGCCTCTACACCCAGAGCCCCCCCCCACAAACAGAAACACAGACCTGAGCCTCTACACCCAGAGCCCCCCCCCCACAAACAGAAACACAGACCTGAGCCTCTACACCCAGAGCCCCCCCCACAAACAGAAACACAGACTGAGCCTTTTCAACCAGAGCCCCCCCCCCCCCACAAACAGAAACACAGACCTGAGCCTCTACACCCAGAGCCCCCCCCCCCCACAAACCGAAACACAGACCTGAGCCTCTACACCCAGAGCCCCCCCCCCACAAACAGAAACACAGACCTGAGCCTCTACACCCAGAGCCCCCCCCCCACACACAAACAGAAACACAGACCTGAGCCTCTACACCCAGAGCCCCCCCCCCCACAAACAGAAACACAGACTGAGCCTCTACACCCAGAGCCCCCCCCCCCCACAAACAGAAACACAGACCTGAGCTTCTACACCCAGAGCCCCCCACACACAAACAGAAACACAGACCTGAGCCTCTACACCCAGAGCCCCCCCCACAAACAGAAACACAGACTGAGCCTCTACACCCAGAGCCCCCCCCACAAACAGAAACACAGACCTGAGCCTCTACACCCAGAGCCCCCCCACAAACAGAAACACAGACTGAGCCTCTACACCCAGAGCCCCCCCCCCCCACAAACAGAAACACAGACTGAGCCTCTACACCCAGAGCCCCCCCCCCCACAAACAGAAACACAGACCTGAGCCTCTACACCCAGAGCCCCCCCCCCACAAACAGAAACACAGACTGAGCCTCTACACCCAGAGCCCCCCCCCCCCCACAAACAGAAACACAGACTGAGCCTCTACACCCAGAGCCCCCCCCCCCCCCACAAACAGAAACACAGACTGAGCCTCTACACCCAGAGCCCCCCACCACCACCGCCACCATCCCTCAGATTGACTTCTCAAATAAAGTGTCATTAAGAGATCGTTATAATGAATTATAACTACTTAACTCATTTGAACTCATTCCAGTGTTTTCTGCAGCAGCCACTCAGGTGGTCTGGTCTCTAAATGAGAAGAGAAAGTGGAAAAGCCTTCCATCCCAGGAGAGAGGGGGAGAGAGGGAGGAACAGACCCACCAGGGGGAGAGAGAAAGGGAGAGGGGGAAGAACAGACCCACCAGGGGGAGAGAGAGAGGGGGAGAGGAAAGGGGGAGAGAGAGAGGGAGAGGAAAGGGGGAGAGAGAGAGGGGGAGAGGAAAGGGGGAGAGAGAGAGGGGGAGAGGAAAGGGGGAGAGAGAGAGGGGCAAAGGAAAGGGGGAGAGAGAGAGGAGGGGAGGGGAAAGGGGAGAGAGAGAGAGGGGTAGAGGAAAGGGGAGTGAGAGAGAGAGGGTAGAGGAAAGGGGAGTGAGAGAGAGGAGAGGAAGGAGTGAGAGAGGAAAACGTTCTAAACTCTGTCTTCATATCTGCCATTCAGATCCAGGGACACTAACACACACACACACACACACACTCTGATTAGTCATGAGTTCAGATCCAGAGACACTAACACACACACACACACACACACACACACACACCTCTGATTATCATGAGTTCCAGATCCAGAGACACCTGCACACACACACACACACACACACACACACACACGATTAGTCACATTCAGATCCAGAGACACTAACACACACACACACACACACACACACACACACACACACACACACACACACACACACCATCTGATTAGTCATGAGTTCAGATCCAGAGACACTAACACACACACACACACACCAACAGACACTAACACACACACACACACACACCAGAGACACTAACACACACACACACACACACACACACACACACACCATCTGATTGGTCATGAGTTCAAGCCCACCTGGAAACAGCACCACCACCAGTGTGTCCTTGAGCAAGGCACTTAACCCTACGTTGCTCCAGGGGTACTGCTAAATGACTGTAAATAAATGAACAAACTACATTCATGATATCCCTTATTGTTAGTTTGTTTCTTAAACATTTTACTGTATTGTTTTGTAAATGCTAGGCACTTTGTAACACTAAAAAACACTTTGTTTTGAAAAGTGCTATTTAAATAAAAATGTATTATTGTTATTATTATCATTATAAACATATATATTATATATTTACATACACTTACAAATGTCTTCTGCACACTATCTCTTTGTGCACAATGTGATTCCATGAACAGAAAAGCCATCATATTCAAGTAACCATGACAAGATTTTATCTTATAAGACGTTCCATATGGAACACAGCAGACGAAGAGGTCCTCTTTAGTTAGCCTGTGGTGTTCAAATACATACACCACTCTGGTCTGCCACCTTATTGGACCTGACCAAAGCAGGAGAACACATGACAAACTGCTGCCACCTATTGGACCTGACCAAAGCAGGAGAACACATGACAAACTGCTGCCACCTTATTGGACCTGACCACAGCAGGAGAACACATGACAAACTGCTGCCACCTTATTGGACCTGACCAAAGCAGAACACATGACAGACTGTGTCTACTGTGTGATCTGGAGAGGGCTGTGAAAACGTCAGTCTGAAATAATAGTGGAAATGTCAGTCTAAAATAATAGTGCACAGTGGAAATGTCAGTCTGAAATAATAGTGCACAGTGTAAATGTCAGTCTGAAATAATAGTGCACAGTGGAAATGTCAGTCTGAAATAATAGTGCACAGTGGAAATGTCAGTCTGAAATAATAGTGCACAGTGGAAATGTCAGTTTGAAATAATAGTGCCAACGTCAGTCTGAA
>JAPMUY010002076.1:0-19815 GCA_026901105.3 Galaxias olidus | reverse complement strand
CAGACCTGCTTCAGTGTCTTGAACAATAACATTATCTTTAAACATCAGACATTTGGACTGTGGGACTGTTGAAATAATTATCTAGGCCATTCGTGATTTGTATTGGATCACCTTCCTCCACTTTCTTTACAGCTATGATGGAATCCCCTTACACCTTGTTGAAGAAGAAAAGCCACTGAGAATATGGACAGAAGTCCAAAAGCAAGGGTGGAGATAAGAAAATAGTTTCATAACACACTGTTGACTGATAAGTCAGCATTTTCCTGCTTTGATTGGTTTGTCTCAGTATTTAATATTTCATGTTGCAGGATTACCAGAGATTAGAAGTGTTTAGATACACAGGCTACATATAATGCTGTGCGAGATAGAGTACATGGTTGAACTCGGTCAACTTCATAATCCCCTTGAGTAACCTGAATTCTCCTCATTGGTCTATATGTGGCACATTCCCATACAACACCACTCTGTCGACATAAAAACAGAGGGGCTCAGACAAGTTAACTACACAGAACTGTGAAAATTAGAGAACTGCCTATGAAGCTACCCTACACAACTCAAACTAAGAGAGATGTCAGGGCCTTTGGTCAAAGACTGGGCAGTGAACACCATCTACTCGATGAAGTTGCTTTGTCAGAAGCGTTATCCATTGTTGAAGGGAACAGTAAACAAAAACGCATGGCAATTATAGCAGAACAAGCAAGCTAACACAGAGGAATCATTCTAAAAATGTACTGCATGTGTGGACAAACACCCCCACGAGCGAGCGCACACCAGTTTATATCGGGGACTCAGTTTGTGTGGGCTCACAGGAAAGCGCTTTCTCAGCGTGAAAAGACTGTAATGCAGATGTAGTGGGAATACTAAGTGGATGGAGCTTAATTAAAGATAAATATGCAACATTAACATTGCAGAGAATTTAGCAATTGATCTTAGATATGTGTAATGTTGACCTACATGGATGGTCATCCATAGTTTTCACTTTTATCAATGCAAGACTTGAAAGCCTGGTAACACAGAGCAGAGTGTGTCCCTAGTGTAATAGGAGGTGTTCCTGAAGTTACCCATGGCTACTGTCACACTCTTTCCGTCTTCTACTCGTGATTAAAAAGCCACATTCAGGGGCCTTGTTAAGAGTAAACCCTTGGAGGGAAAAATCTCAACAACTAATTGGATTTCCATATTCAACCAATTAGCTAGAAAAGCTGGGGAGTAGCGCTGTGCTTACGCACAGTAACACTGGGGTGTGTTGTCCTTAGCGTTAGGTTTCACTATGGAAACAAAGTTAGGACTTTCTGCACCATTAACACAGAACAGAACACAGAATCAAGAGCAGGGATCACACACATTTTATGAACGAAAAGGAAAAAAACAGCTGTTCTGACCTGCAAGTGTGGTCATCACTGACGGAAGCTATTTGCTTCCCCTCTGTGGGCTCAAACACCAAGTGATTGATGTAGCTGGTGTGGCCCTCCATCACCTGGACAACAGAAGTCAAAAAAGCAAGTAAACACAAGTTTGAACTTACAAAGAACATTTTATGAATCTTATTACAATACCGGTCATACATGGAATTTTAAGAGAAATCGTATTTGGTGAAAACCAGCTTTACACCAATTCAGAGAAGTAATTATAGCCAATCGCTGAGACGTTTAGATACCTTGACTTCATTTTTATTCTGAAGATCGGAAGTCAAAAGCCTAAGTTTACTGTCAGCTGAAGCAGTGCAAAATCTGAAGAGAGAACATTTTTTTTAAGGGATAAACAATATCAAATAAGAAAGCCGAACACAAATGTATATGTATATACATACATCACATGTATTTACATTACACTTACAAGATTCCTCACGCAACATAAGCCTTTCTCTGTCCAAAAACAAAAGCCAGGGCTAAAACGTTTTTTTTTTAAATCAACCAATGCCTGCAATTATCACAAAATTACACTTTCATATGACAAGAAAAACACACGTATAAAAACAAACATATAGCATAATGATGTCATCACTTGGACCCAGAACAGTCTCCTGGGGAAAACAGTACAGTTCGTTAAAGTTATACCGTATGCTAATGCTTTGACAGTTAAGCACCTTATGGAACCCTTTTTTACTAAGAAGTGTTACTAAGATCCTCAAAGCATTGTTTGAAGTAATTTCTACACTGAAGGTTCTAAAAGTGCGTAAATGTTTCAGAATGGTTCAGTGACCTATCACTATGATATTCATAAGAGTCAGTTGACCGAGTTCAACCTTAGAAGCTTCTCTAAACTTAAACTGCAGAGTGAAAAAAAAGAAAAAGGTTAAACTTGTAGCAATCTGCATTGGTTCCAACCGAAATGTGGCTGACTGGACGTTGCATGTTGGCCTGGTTGAAGCTGGCAGCAATCCAGAACAGGCCCCTTACCTCCCTCTCTCTGGCCCCCTCTCCAGGCACGCTCGAGAGAACACTGTTCTTTTCCTGGAAGGAATGGCTACGTGAAAGACGAAGGGAGGGATGGAACTAGAGCAGGGGAGCCATCAGTGCAATAACATGTGTGCACGTCACAGGACTGCCCCCAGGGCCTTGCAGAGTTAACCACAGAAGGCCAGGAAGTACTGCTGCCTTTCTCTTTCAATTACAACAACCTGAAACACCTCCCAAGGGGCGATGACATTCCCATCGGTTGTTCAAATTAACAGGAAACCCTGCTTTCTAACAAGCTCCCACAGAATCACACCACCTGAAATAACTTTGTGAAGTTCCAGCTGCTCTGTGATGACCATGCACACAATGACCTATGTCTACTGTTCTTCCTCCACTGCTGCTGTTATAATGCGCCTAACCTCCTGTACAAGCTATGATTAAAGGAATAAGTTAAGCTTTCTTTAACCAAATGTAATTATATGTGGACAACCAAAGCACAAAATATTTAAACTTCATAATAATGATAGCAAATGAAGGCATGCATTGACACTATTAAATACGAGGTGTTTTACTACTGTGGTACGTACCTGATGTTGGGTAACCTGTCAAGTCGAGATTCAGGACTCCAAGCAAGAGCATCCACGCGTGATTCATGATGGAATGCACGCAGCAGAGTAAATTCCACACCTTCCACTTCAATGTCTTCCTCCTGAAGAAAGACTGATTTACAATCACATGTAGGCAGCAAAGCAATAATAATAATAATAATAATAATAATAATAATAAAAATAATAATAATAGGGATTTATAAGCGCCTTTCTAAAAACTCAAGGACACTATACAATATATGGTCTGGAACTCACAAGCACTCACCTGAAAGAGGCAGGCGGCAACTACAACATACTGGTTACCCCCATAGGCCAGAAGGGATGAAGCTGTGCCACTGTCAAAGGGGCTAAATTCCACCACATGGACATAATCACCACATGCCACAGTGTAGCTAGGACTACGACTGGAATCTTCCTGCATTCTACTTTCTATAAAAGTCTCAGGCAGAGCCACAATTTTAGATGAAGCACCTACACCAGTCCTGGAAGGAAGAAATACAGTCCTGTTACATAATACCGTTAACACATTATGCATTTGCTAAAGTTACTTTGTAATTTATTATTCTAAGGGTTCACTCAAAAATACTAATATGGTGGCCTATTAATACACAGGACTATGTAGTAATAATTTCAAAAGACGGAGGATATACCGCCCACCAGCCACTTTATTAGGTACACCCTAGCTGTTACCGATGGCTTAGTCTTCGTGCTAATCTAAGATACACTTACCTACCTACTTGCCTAAATATCTCATTGTTGGACGTACTATCATAAGATTGATCATCTCATTTGACTAGGGGTAAATAGGCACACATCTTATTTCCCAAAAAGTTGAACTATCCCTTTACAGCAAATATCTAAATCAGCTTCAGCAACTCAATGCACTTAGATGTGTAGACATGGTCAAGACGATCTGCTGAAGTTTAAAATCAAACATCAGAACAGGGAAGAAAGGTGATTTGAGTGACTTTCAACGTGGCATGGTTATTGGTATCAGACAGACTGGTTTGAATATTTCAGAAACTGACGATCTACTGGGCACTACCATTTCTAGAGTTTGTGGAGAACGGTCAGAAAAAGATAAAATATCCATTGAATGGAAGTTCTGTGGCCGAAAATGCCTTGTTGACGGCAGAGGTCAGAGAGAATGACCAGACTGGTTTGAGTCTGAAAGACAACAGTAACTCAAATAACCACTCGTTACAACCGAGGTACTCAGAAGGGCCACTCTGAACGTGTAACAGGTCGAACCTTGAAGTACATGGGCTATAGCAGCAGAAGACCACACAGGGTGCCATCCTTGTCAGCTAAGACAGAAAATTGAGGCTACAATTTGCACTGGCTCACCAAAATTGGACAACACAACATTGAAAAAACGTTGTCTGGTCTGATAAGTCTCGATTTGTGCTGCGACATTCAGATGGCCTCTACAGTTACTAGATCTCAATCCAATAGACTACTAGTCGAGACTGAACACCCTTGGGATGTGGTGGAATGGGAGATTCGCATTATGGATGTGCAGACGACATAGTGGCCGGTGAGAGTACATCCGACGCATACGTTACTTGTTTACTCTTGGGGCTGTCAAGGAATGGATAGCCTACTACTAAACACATAATGAATGAAGGGTTACTGAAAAAATACAATCGAAAAAAAGTATATGTAGGTACAGCTAAAGTTAGATAAAGCAGGACACGACACCAAATTAGACAGAATGCAATGTCAAACAATCCCTCAAAAAAAATGCATGTCTCACAATGAACAAAATGTAGCCTGACGTGAGGCTAACGACTAACGTCGTTCACGTAGTAATAACGTAAACGTTACTATACTAACGTTATTTTTTCATCGCTGAAGGCAGCTATTGGCGTTAGCTATAAATAAAACATAGCTATGTATTTTATGACACTACGTTTTAAAAATTCGAAAAACGAGTACAAATACAGCTAACTGTGTTGGTAATATATCTAATTATTATTGTGCCAATTCACAACTGTATGACATATCCATACCGTACACCTTAGCGCGCCATTCACTCATGTTTTCAACCATTTCCGGGTAGGTAATACGTAATGGAAGGTCCCATCCTCAGGCAAATTTTAAGGGACGTAGACATATTTTTTTAAAGATTAAATGTATTAAAAGCAGTGATGAGCAAGATAGATAATTAAATAAAGGTTTATTTACTCTATTAATAAACTATTTTCAATATATTAAAACTATACATAGACATATATGATACGATCTTTTTTACGGATTATTAGAAGACTGCACCACATAGGCAAACGTTCCCATTGGTCGTAAAGGTAATAATACTGGCGATTTAAATTTCTAAACGCATATGGATTTCCTGTAACAAAAACAAGGCACTCATTCTGACCTTGATGAGGTATTGTTGGAAAATTTCAAATGGTATACTGGCCGTCATTTTGTGATTGTAACATTAATTTATTTCGTATTAGGAATACATTCGAACTGTATCTTATTGATTATTCTGGCTCATGTGCATGTGCGTTTTTAGCGCACGTTTAATGTGCATGTCAACTGCGCTGTCGTGACCGTAATCATTCTGTGTTTTAATTTGAGTAGACTAGCAATTGCTGCAATGGAGGATAAACTGAGGACGCTGATACGAATATTTAGGAGAGAAGGTCATCGGATCCTTGAGTCAGAAAGAATTACCATACATGGGGGAGATGAGATGTTGATGGTTCTACAACTTGCCATAGCAGAGGTTAATAAACAGGTAGGCCTTAATGCCAATACACACTTTTAAAATGTGTTAGTTATGTAGGCATATGTGTTTGATCTGGAGCACTTGATCTTGAAAGGAAATGGACACCAATCCCTATTTTTTTGTACATTCATAAAATAAGATGTTGGGTAGGATTTTGTGTTCCAAGGAGGTGGTACAGTCAAGCAAAAGACAACAATGGATGTTATCTTTGATCTATGAACTTTATGTCACTATATCATACATTTCACACTTTTAATACCAATATGAACATATTTTCTTTAGTCAAATTAAACTAATTTCTGTTCTAAATTAGTTTCCTTCTGCCACAAACTCATTTTATAAAACAAGGCAAATGTTGCATGTGTAAGAAGGCAATTGTAATTGCAACTGCAATGAACTCTCACATGTAATAGCCAGCGATACCACCTCTGCTTTTGTTTTATCCTACAGATGAATGGAGAGTTTACTGTTGCCCTGAGTGACGTTCTACTGGCCTGGAAACACTTACTTTTAGACAAACTTCACCTAACACTCCACAACTCTTCATGCCCAGAGAACTATGAGCTCATCAAGAAAGCATATGAGTCTTTTCTAAAGCGCACAAACACTGTGGACCTGATTGATATCTATTCCATGTACAAAGAACTGAAAGTGGACTCAGACCCAGAAGAGCCTTTAAGCACAGTGGGTATGCCTGGTCCAAACTAGACTGATATGGCTGGATGTTTAGCTAGATAACACAAATTAGGTCATTCCAACAATTTAATACCAATCTCTGTTTTGGTTGCCAAGGTCCAGCTGTTCCACTTTCTCTTAGGAGAAGACAACGAGGCCTCTGAGATGAGGCCTCTAAATGAAAGCAATGAGACCTCGGTCCCCTGCACACCATCCAGCAAGTCCAGACCCCACAAATCGAAGGTTACAGTAGCACATATTATGCATATCAAAGCATACAATGTATAAAATGGGGAACGTGTATAAAATCCGTTGCAAGTTCAGCCATCTATAAGCTCATGTGAAGGTTGTCATGCTTTTAATGTTATCTTGACTTCTGTAGTTGTGGAAAAAAACGTATGTTTTCCTTTTGTTTTGACCATACTACATTTCAGACTTGCATTTAGTCTTCTCTGTACTAATTTAATTTCTAGAATCAAAAACAGAAACGTAAAATCATTCAGATCAAACATAAAACCATGTCTCATATTCAAGAGTGTGATGTTAATTTAATCACCAGGCATCTGGTTTTTAAGTAAGCACAACACAGTGTGGACCATGAGAAGGACTTCAGCAGCCCAGTTTTTCCTTTAGCTTTTCTATGTCCCATGCTGATTTATGAGAGACTAGAAAATGTCTTCCTACCTTTTAGATGGGGTCATGAGTGTTATGCAATCCTGGGCTGAAGCATACATTTCCTACTTGGTCTATTATCATCTCAGCTGTTGGCTCATGTAATAATTGACATTGTCCAACAGGTAAAAAAGGTGGTGAGGAGGGTTTTCCACTCCTATTTGGGCCTACTGGTCAACTCTAAAAATGATTTGGCCCTTGCACATACCCTTAACACGCCTAATCGCTCACTTGAGTGCACTGCTTTTACTGATCTGAAGCATGCTGCACTTGAAAATGACACTTCCTTGTTCCTGGTAAGCTTCTTTATTACGACAATTAATTTATTCCTGTTAAATTAAGCTGTGGCAGTCACAACCATTGGACTATCTCTTGCTTTCTAGGCAGTTACGTCATTTGTGAGGGCTATCCAGCTTGGAGGAAAGGGATATGCACCTGCTGAGTCTGACCCGTTAAGGAAGCATTTTAAAGGCCTCGCTGACTATGTCCATTTTCTAGATACCCTGGAAGAGCTATTGGGAGAGAATCCTAACCCAAGGTAAAAAGTAAACTGAATCATTAATTGTCACCGCCCCACTGACCTTATCTCCATTAATGTTGCAAGAGCAGCTGCTTGTTGATTCACTGATTGTCATCTACTGTGTAAAAATGGATCCTTTGCAGACACACTGAGCTGCTGCAATCAAAGCCAAACTGCCCCAATCTCTGCACACATTTTTTTTCCCTTAAAACCCCCGTAATGATGACTCAGTCTTTCATGATAACATTTGGATTGCTCAAACATGTTTAGCTTTGTTACAGAGCCAATTTTATTCAAATCAAGCAATCTTTTTGACCTTCCCAGGTCTGCTCACGAAGCTAAATCCTTATCAAACTTTAAGCTTTTCCTGATCACTTTTCTACCAGTGTCTCGTCTTGACACTCTTGTCTGACCTCTGAATCAACTCAAATAAATTTATTTTTGGCAAAAAGGAATAAGATATCACAGCTTTCTGTGTGTGCAAAATGCAAGACTTTTATAGAGAAGAAAGTCTCCAGTCTCTCAAAGAAAGACTTATGGGATTAAACCAGTGTAAATGTTGAAAAGAAGTCGTTACAAAATGCATTTACTTTGTAGTGAATAGGCTTTTAATGCAGGCCTTTGGAACACCATAACACACTTTAAGACATGATTTTTTTATTTAAATATTTTTTTTGTTGTATATGAATACGCATTACTTTAGCGCCTTTGTTGATTTGCCCATCCCTCTGTTAATCTCTTTATTTAGCTTATTTAAAGTACTTTGGCCATTAAACCTTTATTTCCATGCATGCCCTAACTACAAATAATACCTGCTTTAAAGTTGCTAGAGGCAGTTTTTCTGTAGGAGGTGATTTTGGCGACACCTTCCGTTTGCTTGGTGTAATTATTTTCCCTAACTGTTGCAAAGAAGACGTGCAGGATGCTCGCGGTCACTGCATATTTCTAGCATGATCAAGAACTCTACTCCAAGTATGGGCATCTCTTCCTGATTTAGTGATGCACTTCCTTGTGCCATAAAGCAATTTGTCACAGTTTTGTGGGAGATCGTACCCGGTGACAAAGAAAATGAGTGTCAAATATTGAGACTTCAAGAGGACTGATCTGAACGCGTTTTTTTTATTCTCAGATAGACATTACAATGTGCTATCAGAAGAAATGTATTGATAATACCTTAATATAAAAAAGTTGCCTTTATTTGCATTAACCAAACTTTTGCTTGCATTTTAAGTTTTACGTGTTTCTGTTAGAGAGTTTTATTATTTGAGCCCATCACAGGGGTGGATGCAACTATTGTGAAATTCGAAGCTTCAGCTAAAGTTCAGGCAGATAACTTGGAAGTTTGTGTGCTGCTGACATACCGTCATACTCTGCTTGCTACGCACTGTAATCACTTGACACACCTGTTCACAATCAAATGTCATGTCAGTAAGGGAGGGGGGAGGTATTTAAATGACCTGATGTCAAAGTTAGGTTCTGTGCTTGTTGGATGAGGTGATGGGGAGAATCTTCCCACTTTCACCCCCAACTGCCACCTCGGGTCTGCTAATCTGTTCTGATTATCTGTTTCAAAGGGGGATTGATGAATGTGTGACCCCTGCCTCTGGATGTTGTCCAAGATATGTACAGCAGGGAGCTTCAATTATTTAGTAGACCCAACCATGCTAAAACTGATGTGTAATCACATTCAATAAATGTTTTAAGACGGATGAGTTTGTCTAACTGAACTACATGTCACCATTAAACAAAGATATTGATGGTCACAAATACTTTAAAACCTATTGCAACCCCACTTTTTTCACAGCCTCACAGTTCTACTAAGCCTATTACATTTGTGGGTTTAGTATGGAACATGACTACCCTGTCTAAGGCACTTTTCAAGTGTTTATGATTGTGAATGTTGCTGAGGTTTTCCTCTGCACTATATGGCCCCTCTGATGAGAAATGGAATGATTTGAGCCAAAAAGGGTCTTTCAACAGCCTGCAACCCTTGCTCCCCCTTGCTCCCTCCCTTACACCCGCAGTGGAGTACTGTATTTCCACACACAAACACCTATGGAGGGTTCAGGGCCTCTTGTTCAACTAACATCTGTTTTCCCAGATGATTCTGTTACTGAGCCTCAATCACACACCAGAACATGGTCAGACATTCGAGACTGCTCTTTCCCACCTTAATAAAGCAGTGTCAGTATTTTACCAGTAGTTGCAGCATTGTCTCTTTTTTTTTTTACTTGGCCACTAGCATATATGCAACTTATTCAAGGACCTTATTCATATGATTTAATGACATTAACATTGCATCTGACCTGATCAGTGTGGCTGGTGCAAGGCTGGTAACCAGCATGAAGGCTGCTCTGGTGAAAGGCCGCAGCAATGGAGATGTGGTGTATGCAGCAGCTGATGAGACTGCAAAAGACCTGAAGGAACAGATGTCTGAAATCCACCTAAATCAAAAGCAGGTGTCTTACCAAATAGGGATTAGTCCAGCTAGAGTAAGACTTCTTTATACTTATTCTTTTATTTTTATATATATATACATATATATATGTATATATATATATGTATGTATATATATGTATGTATATGTGTATGTATGTGTATATATCTGTATATATATATGTATGTCTATATATATATATACGTATGTGTATATGTATATATATATATATATATATATATATACAAATGTATATATGTATATACATATATGTATATGTTTATACATATGTATATGTATGTATATACATGTATATATGTATATATATGTATATACGTATTTGTATATGTTTATACGTATGTATATATGTATATGTATATATGTATGTATATACATATGTACATGTATATGTATAAACATATACATATATATATACGTATATACATATGTGTATATATATATATACATATGTGTATATATATATACATATATGTGTGTATATATATATATATACATACATGTATACATATATGTATATATATATGTGTGTATATATATATATACATATATATACGTATGTGTATATGTATATATATATACGTATGTATGTATATACATATGTATATGTATATATATATATGTATATACACATATGTATATGTATATAAATATGTATATGTATATATATGTATATACACATATGTATATGTATATAAATATGTATATGTATATATATATGTATATACACATATGTATATGTATATAAATATGTATATGTATGTATATGTATATACGTATATGTATATGTATATACGTATATGTATATACGTATGTATATGCATATACGTATATATATGTATATGCATATACGTATATACATATGTATATACGTATATATGTGTATGTTAATACGTATATATATATGTGTATGTATATACGTGTATGTATATACGTATACATATACGTGTATGTATATACGTGTATGTATATACGTATACATATACGTGTATGTATATACGTATACATATACGTGTATGTATATACGTATACATATACGTATGTATGTATGTATATGTATGTGTATGTATGTATATGTATGTATATGTATATATGTATGTATATATGTATGTATATGTTTACATACGTGTATGTGTATATATATATACATTTATGTTTATATATGTATATACGTGTATATATGTATATATATTTATATATATATATACATATATATATATATATATACGTATATATATGCATATATACATACGAATAGATATGTATATGTATAGATATATACAGTATATTGTTACTGTATTTTTCATTAACCCGTTTAAATTATGCAAGTTTGTGTTGAAGTGATTTATTTAGTGTTTCATTAACCTATAATTAATACAAACTAATACTATTTTAGCCCAAAGCACACGCTGTCAATCATGGCACTGCTTTCGGAGGTCGGGAGATGTTGAAGGTCCTGATGGCATTGCTGGATGAGCAGGCCTTGGCTGCTCCTGGAAGGAACAAGGCAGATGTCTTGGCTGAAGACCTGGCTGTCCTCACTGGGGCTGAGGAAAGCTATCTGCTTACACTGTTCAGGTAAAGACATACATATTGATATTTTACTTTACCGTTACCATTGAAATTTCCTCAAACAAGTCTACTGTGTCCACTAGTCTAATTTAACAACTGCCTATATCTACTGCATGAAATTAGTACATCTTTAGAGTTGTAAGCAAATAAAAATGTAAGCTTAGCCAATGCCAGTTTAACCTATAAGATTTACTTGAAATGTTCATCTTTATTTTATGCTTTGCAAACCATTTTGCTACTAAGCACAATCCAATATTGTAGTAGTTTAGATTAAAAAAATGGAATCATTGAAGTTAAACTAACAAGCATTGTGGTTCATGCCATGGCACCAAATAATAATCCAAAACGGGAAATGGATTCAACCAGTACACAAATTCTTTACTAAAAATAGTAGATTATACACCTTGTACAAAAACGCCCATAAATTGTCCCGAACATATCTGATCACTATCAATCGCAGTCCATACTTGCCAGTGATAAGCAAAAACACTTAATGAGTTCCGATGCAATCATTGTGACTCCTTACTGATAAAATGTAATATTTCTCATTCATTTGTGGTAGAACCATCTTTGATTCCTGCCTTTCTTACAGATCGCCGGAGGCTCCTTCTGGATTGTCCCCTAGCCCCCTTGCAAACCGTATCAAGAACCGACAAAACCTGCCTAAACCAAAGGTAATAGGCTCCCTCCCAGAAAACAAGACCAAACGCTCTGATCTAAAACATCAGTTAACCAAAATTGAATCAGATGTACAAACATAAAAAATAATGTCTTTCATACTATCATTTCTCTCTGGTATTAGATTATTTATTTATTTATCTGACACCCTCATTTTAGCTGGCTTCTACGATTCACGTTTGTACAGCTGTGTTTTTACTGTAGTCTTAGTGTGTTGTTTGAATCTGAGATATAAAACTACTTGTCTAAAGGGAAATTAAACCATCAACCTCCTGATGGCACAATTGTTATGTTTACTGATCTAAAAGGATGTGGCCATTGATTTGATCAATTGACCATACGACCATGTAAAGTTGCAGTGAGCCAAGGCCCATATCTCAGATGCCCTTGTCCATGTTCTCTATTTCAACCTCAGATGTCCATCGATATCTAGTATTTTAAATGGATCCATTTGAAAGGTGAATATGGATTCACTCAGAATGACTGCATTGCTGCTTCATACAACTTTTTGGACTAGGACATGGTTATTGCATTAAGTATCTTTTGTTTGAATATATATAATAAGTATTTATTTAGTGTTTGAATTTTAACAATGTTAAAGTCAACATACATATTACACAACAACATCTAGATTAAAAACATATTGCTGACTCAACAAAAAGGTCCACCAATCACAGCATACAATGTAAATGTTGAGCTATTGTTTTAACATGAAATAGTGTAGGAAGCTCTTTGAAACATGTAAGGTAAACACATTTAGGAAAATAACTGCTTTATTTGATTGCACTAGCAGATGTCACTTTAGCTCCCCACATTCTGGCCGCCTTCCTGTTTGACTGTGCTGTAATGGTCCCTGGGCAGCTCACCGCTTCCTGAACTCGGCCGGCAGAAGCTTTCTGCATCAATTTCACTTTGAAGATGCCATATCAGTCGCGTAACTTGACTAGCAAGGGGGAACTTGAAAGGTTATTGTTTCCTGTTGTCTGCAGAATGACTATCTCAGACATCGCCAACATGTTTCATAGTCTACTGACGTCAACCAGTGCACACAAAGCTATCCAGATTTAGTTTCAGTAGTATGGATCTTTTCATACATTTTATTTTAAAAAAATAACAGTAGTACATATTGTTTCATTCATGAATTCTGATGGTTGTGATAAATTAATGGTAAGTTAAAAGGAGCCCACAGTCAGCTTTGAAAGCACCTGCCACCACATTCGTGTGTGTGTGTGTGTGTGTGTGTGTGTGTGTGTGTGTGTGTGTGTGTGTGTGTGTGTGTGTGTGTGTGTGTGTGTGTGTGTGTGTGTGTGTGTGTGTGTGTGTGTGTGTGTGTGTGTGTGTGTGTGTGTGTGTGTGTGTGTGTGTGTGTGTGTGTGTGTGTGTGTGCATGTACGTGTGTGTACGTGTTTGTATTTGTGTGCTTTTCCAAATACCAAGAAGGAAACCTTCTTGGAGATATTTGGTGGGCTTGATTAAGTTTCTCTGCAACATTTCTATTTGCATTTTTTGGCATTTGACCATGAAGTCAAGTTGCTATCAGAAAAGAACAACAGAAACAAAGCTGTTTTTAGCATTCAAACAGGTCAGCTTACATTTTTGCTTCATTATTTAGTGCTCCTTGTTTTAGTGTTTCTGTTGTTTTAGGTGCTCTTTTGATATGGTCTTTGAACAGCCCTCGATCTGGCTTTGATCCCCGTTCCTTACAGACACACCCAGCTTAGCACACTGTATTTTTTTCATCATATTCTTCTTCCCTACTGTGAACTATTACATCCATGGATATGAGATCTGAGCTTCAAGTAAAGATACAATACTGGATGAAATTAAAGGATGTTTGCTGCGTGATTCTCCCAAAATCACCACACACTTAATTAGCAGACAAGCTTTTATAATCAAGGTCAAATTTTAATTATATTTATTTCATTTAATTTAGCATAGTTTAATATTTTATGTTAAACTAGGTCAGAGAGCGTGCCATCCAGTCCCAGTTTGCCTGCACATACCGGGATGAGGAACCTCCACTCAACCGTGTGCTGGAGTTCTGTACCACCAGCCAGATTCCCACGTGTGTTCATCCAGCTCCCAAGCGGACCATGGCACAAGATTGGGAGTCGAACTCCGTCTCTGCTGTAGACGACCCGGTTTCAGGTACAAGTGTGGCACAACTAAGCTGGTTCTGGGCCTAAATATGACAAGCAGTTAAATCAAAAGATGTTTAAAAAAACATGTTTTTATTAATTACAGATTATTATGTAGACAAACTGAATAAGAGGCAGATTTCGGACCAACAAACAAAAACACAGATCATACGGCTCTAATAGACAACATCGTTAAAAGTGTATGTGTTTTTGGGTCACAGAGTCACAGTCACACAGCGTAATTTTAATAATCATAATATACAATACACTTATTACAGCCACTCACCAATTAGGCAGAATTTCAGCCCAATACTTCCATTGGCTCGCCACACACTCGGATCGGCTCTAGAGTTACAAACACTAATTAGTTACGATAAGTAGGCAATATAGATCAATCATTCATTCCCATAAAGACGTGTCAGATCGGACCACGCTTACATTAATGCAAAACGTACCTTTGCTCCAATGCTAGACCATGCGCTCACCAATTTTTATACAAGACGCCACACACTGTACGCAAAAGGCTTGTAGTCTCAAAACGTACCTTCGCTCCAATGCTAGACCATGCGATCGCCAACTGTATATAAGATGCCGCACGCTGTACACAAAATGCTTGTAGTCTCATAGCACTCAAAACACGTAACTGCTTTATGCCTGCGGGGCAGTTTTACTAGGCACTCTCACCTGTGCAGCACCCCCAGCTTATTGGAGTGACCATGCACACCTTGACCTGTATAAGAGGGCATGCAACTCTTCTTATGGCCACAAGGGTGTCATTTACCAAAAATCTTATCCGGCTACACTTACCCCCCGCAATTCTAAATCAGTGTCCCACTTATGAGGTCCCTTCACCTAGACCATTCACAAGCCCTGCAAATACTTCCCTCAGTACTATAGTGCAAGCCTGTTGAAGCTGTGCTGCATCCCCTGCTGGAGCCCTTACTTGGAGCCTACTTGACCTTCTAAATGATATCGGGGAGGGCAACTCCTCATCCTCTACTTCTAGCACTGGATCCCTCACTTCCCCCAATGGGCCCTTTTCACATTGCTCAGCACCCAGATCTTCTGCTAACTGGACTCTCTCCTCGGGCACCATCTCAATGCCAATTATGCTCACAGAGTCCTCTTCACTGTTGCTGCCTGGACTTTGTTGCCGGGGCAGGCTGTGTACTTGTGCTTGCCCTCGACTCACATACTCTTGGACTGACAGGCCGCACACCCACCGCTCTGTGCGGTGCACATTTCTTTGGGGTTTTGATTAATCAAGTGGGCTGACTGCAATAACCCAATGTGGCATAGAAGACCATGTGTCCTGAATCTTGTGGCGGCCAGAAAACTGCCTATTGCGGACATAAACTAGCTGTCCCGGCTTCAATGCATTCTCCGTGGATGTGGATAGAATGCTTGCCCCGGGCTATTGCTGCCTTCTCCAACTGTTTCCTCACCTGATCATAAGCTGATTGAAGCCTAAATTGATCTTCCCTGACCCACTCATTGATATTTCCTTGTCTATCATCTTCCCCCTCCTCTACCAGCTGGATATCCAGAGGCATACATGGGGCCTGTCCAAATAACAGGAAGCAAGGGGAGTACCCTGTAGATTGATGCTCTGTGGTGTTGTATGCATATATCACTTCAGGGAGATGTTCCACCCACCTCCTCTTCTTCTCAGGCAGTAGAATCCGGAGAAGGTCATGCAGAGTCCCGTTAAAGCATTCACGCTGGCCATTGCCCTGGGGATGGTACGGTGTTGTTTGACCAATCCTCATCCTATACAGCTTGCACAATGACTGGACTATTTTGGCTTCGATACATTCCCCTTGGTCTGAATGAAAACGGACCGGAACCCCATACGGGTGAATCCAATACCCCCCCAAATATTTGGCCACTGTAAGGGCCCATTGATCTCGAGTGGGAACAGCAACAGTGAATTTGGAAAAGACATCACGCAGGATTAAAACATTTTCCCTTACCATCTGACGAGGGCTCAAAGATGGTAAAATACATTGCAACAACCTCTAAGCGCCTTGATGCCAACAAGTTTCCTGTAGCGGTCAGTACTTTCAGCTGTGGGGCTTTGAACACCTCTCACAGGATTTGCAGTACTCTTCCACATCCCTATACATGCAGGGCCAATAACACCTGCTACGAACAAGCTTAAAGGTCCTCTCTACACCTTAGTGACCATGCCCTCCATGCATCCGAGACAGCACATCTTCCCGCAGTGATGCTGGTAAGATTATCCGTGGTGCATTTCCCTCCTTTGGATCTCGCCACTCTCGGTAGACCACCCCTTCACAAGCTGACACTTCCCCACTGTCTCAACAACTCCAGGGTCCTTGGCTCTTCTCTCCCCATCTCTTCTTGATTGGGCTTCAGATTCCTGCCCCAGCACTTCAAGAAGGATGATATGACAGGATCAGCTTGCTGCAGGACCAAAATATTTTCCATGGTGTAAGAGGGAAAACAAGTTGTGGACATGCATCCTGAAAAATACTTGGGGGGGTTCCACCTGACATGAGGCCACCTGGTAAGGGGTTGCCGCTGCACCTCGTGTCTCCTGAATGGTCTGTCCCACTCCCTTTCCTTGCAGTTGAAACTGGGTCTACTGCTGGGATAGGACATCCGCAGCGCCATTCTGGCTACCTGGGCAATAGATCTCCTGGAAATCAAACTGGGCAAGCTCTGACACCCAGCGCTGTTCTATTGCACCCAATTTGGCAGTCTTCAGGTGGCTAAGTAGGTTATTGTCTGAAAAAACTCTGAACCTACTCTCCATCAGATATTCACGTAACTTGTCTGTAAGAGCCCACATCAACCCCAGCAGCTCAAGTTTCATGGCACTGTAATTCTGAATATTCCACTCTATTGCTCGTAGGCCCCTACTGGCATAAGCAATAGGCCTCCTCTGGCCCTCCAGCTCCTGGTATAATACCGCCCCCAGGCCTTGGTGGCTGGCATCAACTTCAAGAAAAAAAGCTTTGTGAAATTGGTGTATCCCAACACTGGAGCCGAGGCAAGTCTCTGCTTTAATGCTTGGAACGCATCCTCACAGGCTGAGTCCCACTGCTGACGGATGACCAGGTTGCCGATATTTACCCCTCTAGGGTGACCCCAGAGTTGAACGAGCATGGAGTGCGGCAGCCAAATTGACAAAGTTCTCCACAAATCATTGGTAAAAGCTCGCGAAGCCCAAAAAGCACTTGACCTCAGACCGATTCTGCGGTCGTTTCCACTACGCCACTGCACGGATCTTCTAAGGATCTGTTGATCTGGAAGGTCCCTGGTGCATTACTACGGCCAAAAGCCATCCTGGTGAACTCATAGAGGCCGAAGTGAGTGTAGATCGCAGTCTTTGCCTGGTCTCGCTCCACCACCTCTACTTGACTGTAGCCACTAGCTAAGTCCAAGGTAGAAAACCATTCAGCGCCACTCAAAGAATCCAGGGACTCCACTATGCGTGGAAGAGGGAAGGTGTCTTTTCTTGTTTTTGCATTCAGCAGCTGGTAATCCACGCACATTCTTAGAGGTCCAAATGTTTTCCTTACAATCACCAACGGGGATGAGTAGGGGCTGCAACTATCCCTAATCACCCCCAACTAGTACAACTGCCTAATGTGGTGCTTCACCTCCTAATTTTGACTTGGTGGTATTTGTCGATATTGCTTGCCAACAGGCACCTCATCAGTACCTGAGATCTCGTGCTGGATCACTGTGGTGCAACTAGATCACTGTCTGACTTAGCAAACATGTGCATGTTTTGATAGCAACTGCTTGGCTTTCCCTGCTTGTTCCGCAGTTAGGCCAGGAACTTTGCCATCTCTAGGGGAATTTCACTATGCCGGATAGCTGCAAGGTGCTCCAAGAGTTCAACCTGTTCTTCTTGAGGACCAACTTTCTCAAACACCACTGAGGCGCCGTCACCTGCAATGACCTCAGCCGGATGTCATGTAGCTAAACACATTTGTGGCTTCAAACTCACAGCACTGGTCCCCACATTCATCACAGGCACATCTAAATGTCCATTACAAACAATGGCTATAGGGAGCTAGCTACGAGCAGACCTGCTGGTTGGGCACCCTCGTCTCCCTCTAGTCCTTCCACTAACAATGTGCCTGGCAATCTCTGCCCCTTCAGCCCTGTTGCAGCGACAAAGCACAAAGACCCTGCTGGTACATCAAACAGGACTGCAGTTTATAGCAAACCCCCATGTACAATAAACTGCTCTCGCTCTCTCTCTCTGAAAAACTTCAAATGAAGCCTGCCATCCTTGGTCACATTTCCCTACAGGAAATTATGGCTGGACAGAACCATCAGATGGGAGCAATAGCTTGTAACACTCCTTAGTACATCCACTTGTGGACATATCTACAGGGTCTCTCGCAACCAAAACACCTCTCCCAGAAATAGTTCAACCTAGAGTCTCTATGTCTACTTCAAAATAACCAATATAAGAGATGGCTAAGCCATTGGCTGCCTTCAAAGCCAACCACCCACATTCTGTTAAGACTGTTCCCTGCTGTGGTAACATGTTCTTTGAAAAACGTCTGTGATCGTAGTTACCATTGACCCTGTATCTATGAGGCACTGAATCGTTACACCCCCCCATGGAGACCTCTCCTGTGGGGTTCTGCGCAACTAGACATTCATAGCTCCCAGCACAACTGTAAACCTGCTTGTTTAAGCCTGTCTGCCCCCCACCTGTGGTTTGGCTGTTCAACACAGGGGGAGAGTTTTCCTGTTGCTCAGACGCATGAGCAGAAGAAGCACCCCTGCCAATGTTTTAGGATGGGGAATGGAATTCAAACTACGTCCAAAAGTTGGACAATATCTGGCAATATGGCCCGCTACCTGGCACATGAAACAAATGGGTTTGCCAGAAGATTCAAAATGGGGCTCCTGTCTACGACGGTTTGTGCACACAACCCCAGTCCATGATGGCCATAAGGGCATGGGAATACTCTTGCACAGACTCGCCTTCTCTCTATCACCTATCAAAGAACTGTTTCTGTAATCTGGTTAGTGACGGTGGCTGCCCATATATTCACTTTAAAACATGTGCAGGGGTGATACTTAATCTTTTGGCGAGCCTCTCCATCTAAATGCTCATAAATGTAGGCTGTTTTCTCTGCACCAGTGTAGGAGCGGTAACTCAGGGCAGTAGTTACAGTGCATCCGGAAAGTATTCATACCCCTTAACTTTTTTCACATTTTATTAAGTTAGAGCCTAATTCCAAAATGGAATAAATAAAACATTTTTCTCAACATTCTACATACAATACCGCATAATTACAAACTGAAAAATGTTTTTTAGAGATTTTTGCAAATGTATAAAAAAATAAATAAATGAAATGTCACATG
>JAPMUY010002075.1:0-19978 GCA_026901105.3 Galaxias olidus | reverse complement strand
CACCTTCACCATAATATGACGCTGGACACCGGAGTATGTTTGGTATGTCACCTCTTTGAGAAGTACACAGGCCAACATAGAGTAAAACATCATCTGTTTTCTGGGAGGTCAGGATAAGAGGCGGCGTGTACAGCAGGCATACCGAGTGTTATTGTATTATCTCCACTTGATAAACATTTATTTTCTGCTATCAGATGTGAAGACCAACAGAGTAATTCTGCTGTACAAACAGACGAGTGGCACACCCCAGTTTGAGACTCTGAGAACTATTAAACCGCTGTTGGGTGTTTACTGCCGTATCATTGCAAATCACGTATAAAGGATTGCCATGTGCTACTTTAAACAACCAAACTGAACTCAACATTTAAAACTGTTTCATTTTAATATAATGTAGTGAGTTAACCGTTTTTTATTTATTTGTATGGGAAGTTTACAATTTAAGCACACTGTTTTACATACCCAATCACTTGTAATACCGTACACATTGACCCGCGGGTTCAGAAAAGCAGTTCAGACAGAGGATAAATACCTTGGCAAATACTATTCCACATGCTGTTTAAAATTGTATGTATCTTTTCATATCTACAGGGAACGCTGCTTGTGACCAATTTGTATTACCTGAAGCAGCACAATTACAAAGCTGACTGCTCCTGGCTAATACTGCTCCATAAAATATATTGCAGGCCCTTTGTGTTTTTTAAACATAAAGTGTGTCCACATAAACAGATGCCTGGTTTAAACTGGAAACATCTGCAAATCTTAAACTCATTGGAGCTCTTTCAAATTACCCGACAGCTTTGGACAAGCCTGTGTGAACTTCACGAACTCATAGTGTTTTAATAACAGCCAAATGGCCACTATGTGCTTTACTGCCAGTTCAAAGCTGTCCCATCTCAGCCCAGCAAAGGCACGAACAAGGCCAAGTGCCTGTCTGCTGCACACCACATGCATATACTCAAGTGACTGCTTAGAGGATATTGCTGCTACAGTTAGCCAGATGAAACTACTCCTCTGTTCACAGCTTCTCTTTTCATAGCTTCAACACACCGATGTAGGAGCGTAGGAAACACGACCTTTTGTTTAGTTGGGGTGCACTTGGGGTACATCTGCTGTGCGCTCGCTGTCACGTATGCAACACAACATATTGTTCGCTTTCTTTCTCCTGACTTGTGTTTTTGTGACGCAAGACTTTTATTAGTAGTGTGACATCATAATGGGCTGTGCTGCCATGGTTATGGGCATCTCTGCTCTTTAATCGAAGGGGAGCTTTTCTTTGGAGTTTCAGGCCCCTACCGCTTCGTTAGTGTGAAGCAAGCACTTCCTCTAGAGCACACAGCATTAATATCGTCTCCCCTAAGACCCAGCACTGCAGCCCAGAGTGGCCTCCCGAGGAGCCTGCACCATCAACTATTAATGCCATGTGTTTAGAGGGTTTTTATTTCAAACAGCGGGTTTGTCAGCATCTCATGTTGTGCTCCTCAAGACCCAGTCCATGTGGAAATGGGTTCTCCAATGCTCTTTGTAGTCCGAAACCTTTGGAATAATTTAGATCTATTGTTGCTAATGGTCTTTCTGTGTTAATATATACCAAGGAATGGGATTCTTTCTTGTGATTTTCTTAAGTAAATGGAGCAGGTTTAAGGGAACCGGAGTAAAGCTTTATGTACTTCAAAGTGCCCTGTGTATCTGTCAGACAAATTTAGACTGTAAGGCTGTGTTTGGTGGGTTGATACAGTATATATAGTTGACAACTACTCTGACCATTTACTCCACTGCTACTCTGTTGTTCAAATGATTGTTGAAATGAGTGATGATACTAAAAAAATATATCAATCAGCATTGATGGACATAGCTCAGTACATAATGTGTCATTGGTTTGCATTTATTTGACTATAATACTGAACCACCATACAATGAATGTGACCACAGACTAGGTAATTATGGCTTGTCTTACCCCATTGAAATGAAATAGAACACATTTGTAATTTGTCCTCATTTTTAGGGTGATTTTTTGCTATTGTCCTAGTTTACGTGTCAATTTCACAATTTCTTCCCTCAAATGAACTTGACCTTATCCCCATATAGGAAAGGCGTGTGAGTGCATCCTGCTCAATTAGGCCAGGGGCATTGACAGTACTTTAGAAACTAACACTCCTCACAACATCCTCAAGGAATTAAGCCTGACACGACTGACTCTGGTATCTATATTTGGGCCATGTGTGTGGATGTGTGTCATTCAAAAGCCCCTGCCTCTTCTCCAGTAAAGGAAGTAAAATATGCCCATGAGCTGTAAATGGCATGGCACAAAGAGAGCTCCCAGTGGACACCCCCATCCAGGCCCTGGGCACTTTTTCTATGATACCTTTCAATCAGCCAGCGATTCCCAGATGAAGTGACAGGTGATTTGACTCAGCCTCCAATTAATGACCTAATTTTAACAATTATGAGCAGAGGAGGGCAGGACAGCCCCACATGCTGATGGGGAATAAGGGCTGGAGGCACCTATGGCGGGTACAGTGATGCCTGAAGACTAGGACACACTGCTTAAACTCACTGTCTCAACCACTAAACGCGACTTGGTGTCCTGGTCCCAGGTTGGACGACCTCGCCATCCTTCCGGGCGTCGTCCTATAAGATTGCCTACATCCCTAGGAGGATGGAATAGCTGGCAGGAGGGGTTGTGAGATGGTGTGTGTGTGTATGTGTGTGTGTGTGAGGGGGGGGGGGGGGGGTTAAGGAGGAGGGTGAGAAGGGAGTGACAAACATGGCAGGGGATGATGGAGTGCATCAAGCTTTCAGAGCACCCCCCCTCTGCCCCCACCCCCCACAGGGTAGAGGAAATTAAAGAGCCGTGCAGCAGGAGCAGCCGAGAGGAGGAGGGGGTGATTTAGAGCGTGACACAGGGGGATGGGGACCCGGCGTATTGGAGTTAATTACTGAATAATGAGGAACAATTTATTGTGTTCTTGTTAGAGACATCAAAATGCTGGATGCTGCCTACAGAAAAGAAGCATGCCTCTTCCTTTCTCCTTTCCTCTAAATGTGGTGTTTAACGTAGACCTATTAAAAGCCCCCTGCCTCGCCTTGTCTTAAACAGCAGGGAAGTGATGTTTCCTGGGGCTGTAAGAAGGAGGAGAAGAAGTCTTACCACCCCGACACCAGATGCCCAAAGTGTCTGTCCTCTGTGAGGTGAATTGATAGTAATAAGGAATAAGGAGAACTGCATTAGCAGCAGATCGATCTTTCTCTGTATATTCTAGGCCTTTTGCTGATGAGTGCACCATAATTCCTTCGCCTCGTCACCTTTCCACCCCTGTAAATCTGTGTCAGTACCACAAAATACCCGCTTGTTGGGGTCCCAGCCAGTCATCATTGCCCCCATTGAAATTCTTGTGTTTCCCCACGGAAAAAGGTAGTTTTGCAAGGATGTGTTGCAGAGACAAACAAACATATTTTTCTTTAGATTTGTTTTGTTTATGGTATAGGCCTATTGTGTCTACTGTACTCTTGTCTATTGATTACATATGACACAGATTAAAAAAAGTTTAAAATAACTTATACAGACTTACAGTATTTCATATAATATTCAGATGCGCTTAAAAGGTTGAAGGTTGAATAATACAAGTTTACATCTCGTCCACCAAAGAAAGGCAACCATCTTTCTCTCTCAACAAAAATACCAGTCTTGCCATCAATCCAGTCAGATTACCTTAAAGGAGGCTACTTGAACTCTTTGATATGTTAAATTGGAAATCTGACCAGAGAACAAAGCAAGTGTCAATGAACGGCACATGTCAAAAGTTGTAGTATTGATTATCTGTCATGCAGGACTCACCCAACTTGCTGAATTATGTACAACACAGTACCTTCATAAAGTCTTGGCAAATAAACATCACAAACAAACCCCAATAATCATGGAGCAGTGGTGGCCATATCTTGTCTGATTATATGTGAATACAATGTGTTGACATCAAAAGGGTGAAATGCATTAATTTACAGTAATTCTGTAATTTTCATGAGTCTTCATGTTACAATGTACAATAAAAAATTAAAAATCCCACAAAATCATATAATACAGTAACGCTATCAGTGAGTCATGTCCCCTAAGTTGAGAGTTCTGTGCAGTGTCAAATGTGACAGAATAGACAGTACTGTGCATAGGTTTTAGGCTGGGGATGCTGTTTTGAAGGCTAAGGGTGGTCACACCAAATGTTGATTTGTTACAGATTTGCTTTTCCATCACTTTGTGTTTCATGAATTAATAAAAAAAAATAAACAATTAACATTTATATTTTTATATATTTTTTTCTTCTAACTTTAAGACTTCACACTTGCCTAAAACCTTTGCACAGTACTGTAAATAGAAAAGAAATGGCTGCAAAGTGTCTAACCCTGCTATTGCGTAGCCCATACAAACATGTTCCATGTTAGTCTGCTGCAGTCTGGGGAATGATCGCGCTAGATGGATGAGTGCTACTTGAATGTTAATGAGGTCTCCTTTAGACACGCATAAATTAAATGATTAGATGTCTGCAATCATGCAAGGTCCGGAGGTGCCCCCTATTTATGGCATTTGAAATGTAGCTTGCTTTATTTATGACGTGTCTCCCTGCAAAGGCTCCGGCACCTGAGCAGCCCAACGCTTTCAAAAGACGCGTTTTTTTAATGACCTGCAAATGAATCATTCAGGCAGAATCATAAGAGAAATGGAATCTCTTATTGAAAACAAAAGAATACCATTCTGGGTATGAAATAGTTCCCAGGCGGTAAAGCAGTGTAAGAGTGGTGCCATTGGAGAGAATTTTTTTTATTTATTTTTAGAGAAACAAAATTGCTATAATAATAATTAAAAGAGAAATTACGTTTATGTACATTCAGGTAACTAAAGGAACACTATGGTTTGTTCACAGCATCTGAACCTAAAATAATATTCTCAAGACCCACCTCTTAGTTGTTGAACAACACTGTTTTATTGCAATTACAAATGTTACCAATGTTTAAGACACAGCATTTTCATCTTCATGATTCAGTTAATTACAGCAAAACTCATATCCCTTGACTCCAGCAGTGTCCTCCCTGTAGGAAACAACTTGTCAACTCGAGTAAGGATAGCCACGTAGTGTATACACAGAGTTGGTGCTTCATTAATCAAAAATAACTAACAAGCCGCTTGCTTGATACATCTATGCAAACCAGGCAACAATTTCAGAGTAAGTTACATGTACTTCTATTCTATTTGGTTCTAATGGTAACTTCTATGCTAATGAAGATGTTCCAGAGAGTACTCTTATTAATAAAGTAATCAAAGAGCGTACTTCAGCGATACAGCCATGTGTATTCAAATTCCCCAGCATGCTTCAAATCTTAAGATGGAGAGGTAGTAAGTGATTGCTTTTCTATTGAATCATCAGGCCCTTTTTAAAGACATCGTAAGGTCCTGAGAAGACCCTTGGGTGCATCGGCAGCAGTAATGAGAAGTGCATAAGCTTCAGTCCTCCACTCAAGCCAAAGTCAGGGCTTTTTGTGCAGAGAGAAATTTCTCTTAAGATTCTCGCTTATTTCCTTCTATTTATTAAGATAATGAATTTCCGAGTGCTGTGCCAGTTCCACTGAGCCTGCTTCTCGGCCTAATTCTCTGTAACATTTCCTCATTGCCGCTGGGGAACATTATATGAAGGCAGGGCTTACCATACCATCAATATGCCCAAGACGACAATCGGACGTTTCATAGATATTAATGGAATTGCAAATTAAATCAAAGTTGGAGTGGAGCTATCGGGGTTGTGATCAATGCCTTTTTCACAGTCAGATTTAATATAGGGTTTGTAATTTGAGTATCCAAACAAAATGTGCATCTTAATGGGCAAGATGAAAGTAATCCCACATGGGGAGGTAATAATACAATAGCTGCATTGTAATTAGAGAACTCTGAGTGCAATGTTTCTCTGGCACAGCGTAAGTGTTGAATAAAAGCTGTGTCCGTTTGAAACATAGATACAGGGTGTAGGCCTTTGAATTAGTTTTCAGACACCTCTTGAGATGTCATAAGAGGTTTCTGTTAGAAGGGAAAGTGTTGATTAAACCTCTTGTGTAAATGTATCTCTGATGGATCAGCAACCCTTGTGTTGGTAATAGTGAGATCCAAAGCCAGCTCTTTTAGTCTACCAACATGGTGTTTCTGATCTGGTGCCACATACACGTAGCAAAGGAAAAGAAGTAACTGGGAAACACCGTAATAACAAATTACATGTTATTTATCTGTGAATAAAATATTCTTACACCATAACACAGCTTGACAAAATGTTTACTGTGTCGTTGTTTTTTCCAGTGCCAGTTTGTGTTTCATATTGCAGCCTTTAAAAGGGGTTCATGTAAAGTCAGCAGGTAGCACTGTAAAAGCAAACACCAAAATCAAGTTCCAATGAATAACACATGAGATGACAGTGGTACAAACAGTAATAACCACACCACACCTTCAGCAACTAATGTGACCAATAGCAAACACACACCCACCTGCATAATGCATGCCATAGACTTCAGTGTGTACATTCACATATGCACATGTGCAGAAACAATACGTACCCAACACACCGACCAAAAACAGACGAGCCATCACTATCCGTGGCAAGTATTCTATAGCTGTGATGATGTTTAAAGATTCATTAGAATGTCAAGAAGCATCGAAAGCAATTTTAGTCATTTGGGCTTAAAGGTCGACATGATCCTTCTTTTTACTATCATCAAAATTATGATTATTCCTGTTTGAATCCAGGATCCTAAAATATCAACTCCTTATAAGTCCCTGTATAACTGTGATCAGTTCCTTTTTGTCTTATTCTTAAGTTTCATGAAGGACACACATGGCACTAAGAAAACTCTGGAACTGCAATTTCTCTGGTGTTGTAGGATGTTGGAAGTCTAGGGTATTCATTTCACATCCCCTTTTTGCAGACAGCTAACATTTCATCTCTCAAATCTCTCACTGAGTGGGCCTATAAGGGACTCCTTAACACATCAATAAAGGAGTATTGATATTGTCAAATGTTAATATGTCATCTATAAACCCTGGGGTCCCCAGTCACACACACGCAGCCTGTGCCATACTGTGCATTGTCCCCTCCTGTTGTGCGATATCGACCCAGGTCTAGCCATGAATGGCTGCTGCTGTAAACCATTGCATGCCAGGAGAGGCTTGGACATTAATCAAAGTTGATTTGAAGAGCAAGGGGGCAGGGGCCTTTTTTTCGACTGGAGAACTGTTTAGCACAACACGCCATGTTCATAGACCTCGCTCCTGAGCGTAATTGCAGCACAAGGAGGCCATAAATAATGTATTCAAGATCACTTACACCTCACAAACCATGCCATAGGGTCTGAAGAGAGATCACATTTTGCTGCCTAAACTACAGATTTGGCCCTTCTGGCTGCACTATCGAGGAAAAACAAGACCTTCAGAAAGGCCTTCGAAATAATTCAGAGAAATTCAAAACATCATGACAGCAAAATAACAGTTTAGACATTGCAATGCATTATACTGTGAATACACCAGTGCCTGAAGTGAGTTGTCAGCAGCAGCAGTATTCTGGGTTATTGAGTCCAGAAGATACAAAGGATGGTGCTTGAAATGTTGTCTAAATGCCATTTCCTTAGCCGATAACAGCCTTTTCTCGATATATCTTTTGACCATGTAATATTCCCTAATATTCCCCCCATCTGTTGCTTAAAATATATTCAGCAATTTCCTTTCAACATTTCTATAGATGGAAAGCGTTATAGATGTTAAGTCACAGCTATCCTAACCAGATGGGGAAAAAACTAATTGGAGATGGATAGGGGGACACTACATTTTTCAATTTTACTTAGAGGTATGAATAAATATTTGCATTGCAGTTACTCTGAACAATGACAATTACTCTACATCAACCCCTGGCAAGCACTGGTAACATTTGAGTTTAATTACACTTTTCATACATTGTAAATGCCATCAGCTTCTTTCAAACCACATTCAAATTGAACGTACATTATGTATATATTCATTATCTAATCATACGTTAGTTTGGATCATCTCCACTGTCCAGCTCTTTGCATTCTAGCTCTAAATTATGTTCTAACATTGAAATAGTAGTTGTTTTTGCCCTCAGATCATGGCAAATAACGTAGTGGACAAACTCACACTTTAACTGTTTCCTGTAATGATCAGTCAGTATCCGTGGCTTCCTGTATTTAGACTGCCCCACAGTGGCCATAAGATTAAATACTTAACTGAGTGCTTGCATGATGCAAGTACATGGATAAATGCATTCTTACATGGGCATCAGGTTCAGTACTTTGATCTTATGTTCTGTTGTCAAAGACTTAGGAATACTCGTCAAACTATTCCCACTTTCTACCAATGTTGTTGCAACATATTTTGCTGGCTTTCTTACGCTATCTAGAGGAAAGCAGCTGGATACCATCAGGAATCTCACTCAATCTTAATGGGATCCTCCCATTGCCCTTCCCCATTAATGACCAGTTCCAATTATGTAAATCTGAGTATGACCACTGAGAAGTTGCTCACACAAGCCCAAGCACTGCCTCATGGCATGGATGGCACTAATTGGCCACTACTTTGGCATAATTGCAGTGACTGAGGTTGTGCCCTGATCTAACCTCTGCTGTAAGTATTGTTTTTCAGCACACAAACAGTACAGGGAGCAATTAAGATGGAGCTCATGAGCACCACTTGGTGTACAAATTGAAAAGACCAGGAATGAAAAAGAGCTAGAAAGCCAGGGACAGCTGCATAATGCTGCAATCAGGGAAAAATACTCTTAATATATCCCAGTGTACATATACTGTACATCACAGTGCAATATCTCAACTTACATGCATTGCATTAACTAGATGCAATGTGTTCATCAATAAACGTCTACTATGGAATCATGTGCTACATGTTAGAGGCAAATACCTAATTATCACATTAGACTATGATATGGCCTATTTTCTAAAGTAAATTAGAGAGACTAATTTTAAAGTAGGCAATATACAGTATATGGCAAACTGCAATGTCAATGCCCGATTTATTTATTTTTCATCCATGTCAGCACAAAAACCATACCATCACATAAACACACTCAAAGTACTTGTAATAGATATATGTGAAATTGCTTGAAGTTCATACAAAATGACACAGATATGAACATTGATATGAAAGCAAAGATGCTTCAAGTGCATAAAATCGTAAGGTAAAACAGCATTGTAGCATGACAATCAAAATCGTACTGTTTCTTGTGTTCTTTGGAGGTAGTTGTTATCCCTTTTACCTACACAATTAGTTAATCGTTTCCCAGTGATGTAACAAATATGACCCAACATCACCATGGTAAATTACTCTTCACGTGCGGCTGATCCCTTATGACTATGGTAGCTATAGGTGCTTTCTTCCCAAGAAGAATTCCCAAGAGAAAAGTTCAAAGTTTTTCCCTACCACTACCACAGACTTTGCCCACCCTCTATGACTAAGTTATGCCCTGTCATGTAGTCGGAGGCGTCAGATGCCAAGTAGACCACTGCAGCTTGCAGGTCTGTCACTTGAGCCAGTCTTCCAGCAGGGATATCTGACAGCCAGCGCTGCACCAGAGGCCTCAGACTCTCAGAGTGGATGAGAGGGGTGTCAACAATCCCCCTGAAAAGAGAGATGGAGGGAGGGGGAGGGGGGGTGGACAACAAGATGAAACCAAAGACATCAGACTTCAGAGCAACGAGTGACAGCATTGTTTCAGAGCCACCAGTTTGGAGACCAAAATAAACCCAATTATCCCTTCATGAAAGGGCACTGCATTGCATCTCTGTACATATTTCTAGTGGGACTGGTGTCACTTTAGCGACTGTCACATCTCCAAAAGTGCGTAAGGGAAATTTGCCTACAGGTTCCCATAGCCAAGCACTTTCTTTGAATCTCGTGGTATTTTTAAACGTGTACGGGCTTGATTTGATTGATGGTTTTGTTACCTTAGTGGTATTGCCAGTTATGTGGCTAGTGTAGGTATTGCTTCCCTCGAAGGCTGGTCTGTCAAAGTAATAGCTCAGTGTCAACATAATTCAATAACAACTATCAGCGTTCTCTCTTTTTATGAAATGTATCATAACCCCAGGGTTTGAATAAACATGTCAAAATGACTGTCTAACGTCATACGACTTCTGACTTTTCACACAACCAATGTGCGACTGACTCTAAGCTGTGAGGCCAAATTATCTTCGGCCATGACTCGATGTATTCCTGTGCCTTTGTACGGAATTCCAACATTTGGCTAAATAAGCGCTTTCAAGAAGCGTGTGACACCTTGGTTAACATATTCCACCTCAATTATATTTCTCTTCAGCAGCTCTGTTATCTGGAACCTTTCCTGGCAATCAGAGGTGCTGTTTTCCCTCAGCCAATTTTCTAGATAATGCAGCTTATCACTGCTGCGGCTAAAGTTGCCAATGAAATCAGGCTGCAGTCAACCTCGCAAGCGCTAATTGTGTCCCTTTTTTATGCATATTTACCGACTGTCACTTCAAAGAAATCAGCGGCCCATTGAGACACCCTGTTAGCAGGGAGGGAAAGAATTGCCTCTTTGCAAATTAAAATTAGCAAACAAGCTGGCGATAAATAAAGCTGAGCGTGGCGCGTGAACGAGCGCTTTGTTCTGGGGTAGAGGCAGGGCCCGGCTCGCCCCGCACCACCGGACGGATTTGCTCAGGGATGGCTGGGGCTAAGGGATGCTCCACTTAACACGCGTGTGGCAGCCTTCCTGTGTTCGCCTCCTTTCTTCCCACTGCTCAGCTTCACAGACAAATAGATACAAACAAGACGCTATTGTTGTGCCAACACTCGGAGTGAGGATGCTAATTTGATTCCCTAATTGAATAGAACAATTAGAGCAAGTGTTTGGTTGATTCATCCCTCAAGACGTCATCTAATTAAGTACTGACGCATTGTTTGAGGATCTAAATTGGTGCATCATTCTCAAATGAAGCTCTTCATATGAAGGCAAATAGACAATTACTCCAAATCACAAAATCCTTTGTCAGCTCAACCATTGAGGACTCCCTTAAGATAGATGTGTGTGTGTGTGTGTGTGTGTGTGTTCAGATAAATAACAAGAACACACAAGTCAAATTTGCATTTCATTGCTGCACTTACGGCGAGATGCAGTTGACGCGGACTCCTCTGTTGATCCATTCGGTGCCTAGCGTCTGTGTCAGTTTGACTACTCCAGCCTTGGAGGTGTTGTAGGCAAGCTGCTTCTGGGGATGGGGCACTGTTGACAAGGAAAACATATCCCAAGATAAATAACAAGCAATAAAAACTGTTCACATCAAGAAAAAGAACAACTACCTTATCAACAATTATAATTATGAATGACCCTGATTTTCCCCCGATATGAACTTTGTACGAGAACAGACTCATACAATAATTTGGTGTGTATAAGTTGCAACAGTGGGACAGTGCTTTATTCATCCCCACTCTAACAAGCCCCCGGCTTCTAGTGGATGCTACAAGAAAACATCGCCATGCTGGGGAGCCTCCCTGCAACCCAATGTCAAATTTATCGGTTACACTGTCCAGTTATAAACCACCTCCTACAACAAAGCCAACGCGCCATTTGTTTGCCATGACCATCACAGATGCTACACGCTGCATGGGTTGCCGGAATAGGGGGTTCATTTTTCTCCGGTTCATTAATCATCACAAGGAAGGCTCCAAGTTACATACAACTTTAGTAGTTAACCCCGTCACCCGGCCATCTCCCTGCCAAATGGCTTACTGTAGGTGGGGACTAGGATGATAAATAGAATCAGATGCAGAAAAACAGGGGCTGGTCTTGTGGAGACAAGCTGGCTTGGGCCTGGAGCAGCGGATGGTTCCCTGTGTAAATGTGCAAAAGAAAGCATGTAGTAAAGATGGAGGAAGAATGCAGAAAGTGGCCCTGCTATACCTCACTGGAGTCGCGTTATTAAATGAAAATATGGTAAGGTTGGGAAAGGTAAAGTAATGTCAGGTCAGGAAGGAAATGGTCATCTTTGACTGAAGGTGTATGTAACGTAAGGAGAAAAGCATGTAAATGTAGGAGGGGCTCGATGAAAATGTAGAGTTGAAATGTAGATGAAATGGCATGTGGTGTGATTTAGTTTGTGATTAGGAATGCACCATATAGCGATGTAAATTTGAAAATATACGTACATATTGCATGTGTGTATTGTCTCAGCCTTTAGTCAAAATATATTAAAGAAAAGTAGAAGCCCTTATTTTTTAAGGAATATAGTTTGAGGGGCCCTAGCATCCCCTTTATGGAAAACATTTCTTTCTCTTATTGTCATAATTACTGACTTTAAGTGGCAAGTAAGGCAATACTAACTGATTAATAGCCAAATGCTGTGAAAAGAATCAGCAACAATAACACCAATGTCTTTTCAAATCAGTAAACCCTTTTAATTATGCCAGAGCTTTTTTTTTTAATGTCATTATATAGAGAATGGTCCACACACTGTATCATGGTGCATCACTTTCTGCTGTAGTAGGGGAGGTAGAGTAAATATAGGGTACGGCCTCTAAGGAGCATTCCAGGGCGGAGCGGGGCCCAGGGCTTACACACAGAGACTGAAGGTGAAATCTGACTTATCAGGACAGGAAACACAGCTATAAAAGACTAACAGAGCTAATCCTCGCTGAAGACTTCATGATACGGCTCCAAAATACCGTTCAGAAAACGCCTTCATCCTTCAAATGAAACCTGCATTGATGTTTTCCCGTCTTTAAGAGCAGTAATCCTTAGAGGGAGGGGGGGGGGGGGTGAGAGGTGGAGGGGAGAGCCTTCTCTAAAGCCCTCTTTAACATTCAATCCACTACTTATTGCACTTTTGAAGAGATGGTGAAACATGCGCATTATCAGACATGTCTATACATTCTGAATACTTCTGGATAGATTGAGACCACATCCATAATGATCTATCAATGAATGGAGACATTGTGAACGGTGTTTTAAAGTACATTCACATGGCAGTTGAAATCTGACAAATCAAACAACCCAGGATTATGCCATCTCTTAAACAGCAACACAAACTACCTGTATTCTGTCCACAATATACGATATGTCTCTAGTTTTGATAGTTATCTGGACAAGGGACAGGTGAGACAGTTGCATGCTTTATGCAGCAGATGGACCAAAAGCTGTCACTGTACATTTTAATTGTGCACTTGCGGCTGCTCTTTTGTACTTCCCTTGGCCAAAAGTGGTCTCATCTGATTATACATTATGACAATATTATAACAGATGTCCATACCAGTAAACCAAATTCCTGCAGGACTGTGCGTAATGGGAGTAATTGATCACGCTTTTAATGCTGGCCTTTATTTACCAGCATGCTCCTGTTTCACAGATTGCCCCCGCAGTTGGGACTAGGGCCCATATGGCACAGCAGTTTATTGGCCATTTCACTATATTGCTGATGAAGTGCTGCTGCTCTTCTGGACAAACCTGTTGGAGGAGGATTTGCACTGGGATGGGAATACTCTGATTTTAGTAGGCTCTGTGTGTTGTCTATTTTTTTGTTGCTACTTAAACAAGGCCTCTGGCACAGGCAGGGTAGTTACCGATCCACAGGAACCTTTCTTTCCATATTGAACCTCAAGTTGCCTTCCACATCCTCTTAAGAGGTCCTCTGAGAGAGGATGTTTATTATGATGCAAAACTGCCTCCGCAAGTTGCAATCACAACACATTTTATTCACCACTTTAGTTAAATACGTAGGCGGATAAATCACATAGTGTCTTTTTAAATAAATAGTTCAAGCTTTGGGAAGAGCTATAACTAATCCTATTTTAACTTCATTCAAGGTCACTCAAAGTTCAGTAGAAGAGACTGACGTGAACTCTGTTAAGTCTGAGAATGGATTGTAGCTTTGCAACGAAACCACACTGAGGCACTGAACTGAACGTGTGGTCTGACAAGAAAACACTGTTCTATCACTTCTGAATCTGGACTGGTTCTACGAAGGACTTGCTTGTTTTGGATGAATTCAATGCATCCTATTCTATTGCTAGGTGCTCAATGCCAAACAGGGAGATTAAGGGTGAACATTGTCCTTCTCACAATGGATAAGATCCGTAGAAAAACAAAAGCAATAGAAGAGTCTCTCACCGATCAGACTGGCCATGGAAGCGGTGTTGATAATGTTGCCGTAACCTTGCTTCAGCATCACCCTTCCAGCCGCCTGGGGTCAGGGTTCAGGGGAAAGGAAATATTAGATACCACAAGGCCGTCTTACCAAACTATTGAAACACAGACATAACAAAAGAAACACTGTGGCCTATTTACAGCCTGGGCATCTTAACAGGCCTGGCTTCTCGCTTTTCAAAAAAATATGCCTTTTGTTTTTACATATCTACAGTTGAAATGTAATTCACACATCTATTGCAGTTCTGTTGTGTGTGTGTGTGGTTTTTTTAAGCACTTCCTGGTAGAGATGACAAACTCAGGGCGCTGATTGTGTGGATAATCTAGAGGACGTTACTGACCTGGCAACACATAAAGGTCCCCCTAAGGTTTACATTGAAGGTTTGGTCCCACTCCTCTACACTAGTGTCTTCACTGGCTGAGTTCATGTTGATTCCTGCATTGTTGCATGCTATGTGAATGGCTCCCCATTTGGAGATAATGCTGTCAATCATCCTCTGAACATCGTCTGGTTTGCTGATGTCTGCAGCAATGACGATGCTTGGGATCCCTACAAAAGAAATGTAGAATGTTTACATCTATCAAATCTAGGTATTTAGGTCTGCAAATTAGATATAGATATACAAAGATATACAACTCATTAAAAATAATTGTAATATACTACAATGTTTATCTGTAAAGGATCCCACATTCAGAATCCAGAATATCAGTAAAAGAAACAAATATTTTTTTTTATAAATTACGGAACACACATTTGATATTTAACAAACAGAGATATATTAGCCAACGTTCTTGCGTGATGAAGTAATGGATAAGAAAATGAGTTTTAAGGACGATAAACATTGTCGAGTGTGAAGTGCAATGGTTGGGGAAATATGGCCTGGTACACCCCCAAATTATGACACCACTTTTCTTTCCCCCTTGATAGCGCTGCCATCTGCTGGCCATCAAATTACACACACCTTGGTGAATGCCACAGTCTTAGTATAAAGTGGATTATTGCATGGTTAGTCTTCTAACCTTTCAGTGCAAGTTCCTCTGCGACACCCTTGGCCTTCTCTTGGTCCATATCCACCACAGCCACCTTGGCCCCAGCTTCACCAAGGGCATGAGCAAAACCCCGGCCTATGCCCTGGCCAGCACCAGTCACATAAGCTACCTTGCCATCCAGGCGCATACGATCAAGAATGGATTTACCATTCACACCCCTGTACACCTCATCATCTGTTAATTTTCTCTGGAACAAAGAAAAACATTGAATTTAAACGTGAGTGTTTTTATTTTGGTACCGTATCGACAACAAATCAATATGTTAGAACCTTTTAAATAAGGATAGAATACATTATTAAATACCATTTGTAAAATTGTATGTGATAGTTTGATAAAATGGAACGGTTCCTATACCTCTCTTCCTGAGCAGGATAAAGTAGCAAGCACTCTACGAATTATGCTTATTCCATCTCTGAGGGGAACAACGACCTTTTAAAAACATCATCACTGTTATTTGTTTTATTTTCTCGGTTTTTATTAAAACTGAATTGTAAATTGACAACAATAATGAACACTGCATATTCTCAACACTGACTTGATCTACACGAGGGTCACTGGTGACGAACTTGTTGAATTCTCGAAGGGCCAGTCCGTTCTCATCTGTGGTGTCTTTGAGATACACCCTACCCTTAAACAGAGAGTTGTCCACACACAGAACACCACCAATCTTCAGGAGGTTGTGATCAAGGATACACTTGTAGTAGTTGATATAGTTCTTCTTGTCAGCGTCAATGAAGACCATGTCAAACTGCTTCCCTGCTGCAGCCAAGTCCTGCAGAAGAGAGAGAAGAATGTTACATAACAGGCGGTGTAACATATTAACAAGTCAGGACAAGAGTCAAGTCCTGATCCCAACCCCTTACAACTGTATGCAAGAGTAATGTTGCATACATAAAAGTTTACACAAGTCTGATCAATACTGTAATGTGTCCTAGAAGAAACAAATGTCATAGAAATCCTTGGAACTGACACATAATACAGATAATACCATTTTAAAAACTTGATAAGAATTAGTTGGTAATATCAGATTATGTGAAGAATTGTATGTATAAGAAATTGTAATAGAATTGTATAAGAAAATCGTATCCTGTAAAAAAAACAACAACTACTGATTGCTGAATTGTTTGTGATGACATGAGGTGAAGGTCACATTAATCTGGTACAGAATGTACCAGTTTCAAGGCAGAGTAGATGCACTATTATCTAAATATATAGACTTAAGAAAAGTGCTTTTCCATCACATTATGACTACATTGGTGTTCACTTACAAAACAGAAGATAAGTTGCCTTTCCAAAATTGTTTACTGAGAGCGGACCTAACCCTAGACACAACTATATTGTGTCTGATGTATTTAGTATTCAACCTCCACGTCAGCTTGTGTAACAAAGGGATATAGAGATAACCTTATTCTTCCTTGATTATACATTGGACTTCTTCATCAAAAGTGAGCCTACAGTAGGCCTACATTAGTGTGAACTTGTACTTTTTACCTTCAACGTATCCATGGCAGAACCAATCTTCACGGTTATCTTCTTTCCATGTGAAGACTTGTCAAATATGGGCTGAGCAAACTCTTTGAGGTATGGCTCCAGTTCACAGGCAATCAGTGAGCCATCCTCAGGCAGTCCCTCTGCCATTGATAGGGCCCCATACCCCGTAAACATACCAATCTCTAGAATTGTCTTTGCTTTACTCATGTGGACCAGCATCTTCAAAGTTTGACCTAACAGATTCAAATTACATTATTGGTATGCTTTCAAAGAGCAGATTTGCATTGAATATCAACACGCAAACTAGAGTTAACTGAATTAATTACAACATCCCACCTTCAACTCGCCCAGTTATGCATTCCTTGGGAAGCCTGAACAAGGTCTTTCCTTCTTCATATACTTTATCCCAGTTGTGACTCATTGTTTTCCTGAACATGTGCAGAAGATCATTTTCATGTGTTGTTTTCACAGTTGTAGTTATTTGCATGCGAGTCCAGTATACAAAACGAAAAAGAAAAAAAACTTACTGATAGAGTTCTGCCAGAGGTTCACTTTCCTGGCTGCTCATTTTCTCCAAGTAGACATCTAGGCCACCAGCTATGTCTAAAGCCATCTGTAAATTATACTTTAATTCTTCTGGAATGTTGTCACTGCCATCTGCTATCTGCTTGGCTTTGGTCAAGAATTCCACAATGAATTCCACTGGAGTGTCGGAAACTGGGTGGATGTAACAATGAAACCTCAGTAGAGAAAATATTATATGTAGGGAAACATAGTAACATTTTGTGAATGTAAATAAATGGAACTGCTATCAAATTAACTGGATCAAATTGTAAAATAATATATTAAAAAGATGTACAGTCTCACGTAGTGCATTATTATAACATTTGCAATAACCTATGAATTGAAAGTGGTATTGATTTTAATTTACACAAAACCTTTCAACATTTCTAAAATTGTCAATCTTGACTGATGAGATATGGGTTCTCTAAAACATAATACACAACATATCTGAACGTAACCAGTAACAGCTGGCATTCAGCTGTCACGATCTCTCACGTGTCACGAAAACGTCACTTGATAGGCTACTGAACAGCAAACCTACAAATATTTTCACTTAAGATTGTTGTTATAAATAGCACAATAAATAAAGCCTAGGCCTACCTTTAGTTGCATCCATGATGAATTCTGAAAGGGTCTGTCGCTTAAGTAAATTGAAACGTTTTCTGGTCCCGTGGAAATTGGCCACATGCGGAGAGGGTGCCTTCAGCTAACTTTCAGAAATAAATTGCGTAGAAGTGATTGCGCAAGCGTCAGACTGACACGTGGATTTGCTAGAAGTTCTTCTGTAACTACCCACACTCTCACAAACGCGTTTAACTACTTGTTCTGTAATGTGGAATTTGAGACGAAAATTACCAGCTCTGTTCTTGTATTGGTGTAGTTGAGCCACGAATAACAGAAAAAAAGTACAGGGTTGCCTTAGATAAAGATAATTGTGGAATGTGTGGATTGAGTCAATGAGTTCTACTGAGAATATTTGCATATATGCCTCGAGGTTGTGCCTGATACTTTTTACCTACTGTGAATTAATGGGTACACTTCAGGTTATGAAACGAGACCTGTTCTATAATACTTCATTGGGAAAATCATTGTACGATTAGTAGTATTGTAAATTGACTTTCTGTTCAGACTAAAAGTTAAATAAGTAACATTGACTAATTGTGAGTAGAAAAATATACTTATTTTTTATATACATGTTACTAATTTAACTTTTGTTCTAATTGTGTAGTTGAATGTAGTACAATGCATAGGCTATATAGCCTAAATTAAACTGATACCATTTGAGGGCAGTCCATGGGAGAGAGGTTTATGTTTCATTTTTACATGAACGGTGGATCCAAACATTTCCATCAACGCCATTAACGCAACGGTGTTGCAGTTACGACTAAACCTTTTGAGGCTAAAGTTTAAGACTTAACGAATTATCTTTGTAAACTTTTAACTGACGATTTTATTTATCTTCATACAGCTGCTTCTCTGGAAGTTACTAGCCTATATGAAATTGTATGTGCAGCATTTCTTAAAAGTTGTACTGCAATTGTTAGTCGGTAAATTTGCCTGGGAAAACAACGGAAACCAAAACATGTCTAAACTTGTATGATTACTAAGAACCTTTAGTCAGTTGCGAAGTTTTCCTGAAGACTATTTGTGATCTGATTCTTAATTCTTAAAATAATGCAATAGCATAGTAAGCCTTCCACCCATCAAGCATGCCTCAAGGCAACTACATTTTTGAAAAGCTAATATAGTTACACAAACAACACGGTATTATATCACAGTTGTGTAAGTTGCAGTGTAGATACTTTCTTTCGTAACACACAACATGCTCCTCCCTTGCCCCAAGGACTGCTGATGTGTCCTATAAAGAGATTTGAGAATGCTTGTGACAATAACCCTTCAAACACTGTTTCTTAGGCCGTAAATTTACTGTGTCAAGGTGTAATTTACCATGAATACGGAGAAGAACTATCTGGAAGAACCAATTCATTGCAATATAGAAAAGAAGACTGAGTTCAGTTTAGTGCAGGTAAAAGGCACATGGAAGTGCAAAACAGGGAAGAATTTGAGCAAGAACCTTAAGGGCCATGTATCTCCTGCTAAAATGTGAGTACTGTATAACCCATAACAGTCTATTTATTGATTGATGAGCTTATATCTCAAAGCATATTGAAATAAAATGTATATAAAACATAAAAAAGTTTTGTCATTCAAATAACACAGAAAATAAACATTTAGCCTATCAACTGGACAGCAGAATAAAGGGTTTTACAAAACAGCTCTGGCAATTCTCCTTACCCAGTCTGCATACCGTAAGTCTGCAACTGTTATACATCAATATGTAACCTTAAAATTGACAAAGTATGAAGTTGGAACATACAACTCACATAAGCTTTGTTCTAAAATGTTCACATTTAGACGATAACATTTCCAAAGCACAAAAGTGATTACCTTACATTACTCGAGAACATCTGAATTGCAATAGTGTGCATCATTTATGTTTTTCTCTACAACCACATTCTCTCACTGTACATAAGAACTCTATAGATGGTCTATTAATATAAAGCATATTGCTTTTAATGTTAATACTTTTTTTAACATTGAAAACATAATTGCTACATAAGGTCTATGACAATTTAAGTGCACACATCTAACCCCTGGTATTACAGTAT